>CAVLGL010000068.1:22070402-22310402 GCA_963668995.1 Parnassius mnemosyne | reverse complement strand
ATTAAACACCATCAACAGACGTATTATAAATATTACATCTACACATTTCAAAATTATGTAGTTCCAGCAAATTTTTAGTTTTTGACATTTTTACTAGCATTTTATAAAAAGGTATGGTGGGAGATGGCCTTTCATTCAAAAAATACTGCCCCTTAAAATTTCCCTGCACGATGTCCGCTACGACACTGCCATTGCCCACGGAATGAAATCAGGTAACAAATTCTCTCACGCTATCGCTGCTAAAGAGACACAAACAAACATACAATACGACAAACAGACATACACATAAGTAAGTTACTTAGCTCAGTTTATTACTGTTGAGTTCAATAAACATTGAGGTGACATCACTCCTTCCTAGGCAAATAACTAAATCGTTATTTTTAGTAGACATTTCGATTCGCATACCAACAACAGCTTGGAAATCTTTACTTGCCTAATCAGTTTATTATACGTGACACGCGTTCTAATTCTATGTACAAAATTTGCAAGCCCAGTTAAAAAGGGTTCGATGTTTTTTCAAATTCTAAACACCGAGCATACGATTTGATGACCGAGCGTTTACTTATTTCGTTTGTGCTTAGTTACTACTTTTATTTAAAAATCCCTAACCTTGTATTAAAAATTACTAACGATTGTTAATTCGTAAACTAAGCACTCACTGTCCGGTTTTTAGACACACGAGAATAGTTTAAAGACAATAGCAATGACCTATATATATTGCACGGGACAGCGAAAGCGTTAATATTTCACTTTTACAGGTATAATATACCTTAGACCTTAGTGTATTACGTACGTTTCATACATAAAATAATCAATTTAGTCTTTATTTAAGTTATTTACAGGTAATGCCCGAAGAACGGATTAATCTAGGTTTACCCGGTACTTTTTGGGAAAGTCCAAATAATTTATAAATATTATAAATGTCCGGCCCTTAGACCATCCTAGCCGCACCATAACCCGTCATCTTCGACATAACTTCACATGTGCTAATGATTTCTTACATTTACGCGAACACTACACATTCAAATAAAACTAAATTTACGGATTCTATCGCGTATATTAACTTATTTTATATTCCCGACGTTTCGGGCACTTTTCAGCACCCATGGTCACGGGGGGGACTGACTCAGTCGAAACGTCGGGAATATAAAATAAGTTAATATACGCGATAAAATGCGTAAAATTAGTTTTATTTACATGTGCTTTTGTATATTGATTGTTAATACAGGTCCGAATAATTTTCATTCGGACTTCATCCTGAAAGGTAAACCAAGGTTTACCAGTTTCAGGAATTATCCGTAACATAAATATCCTTATAAAACTGTAACATTTGATATAAATAAAAGCATGAACTTTTCAGCTTTTAGCCAAAACCGACGATTATGTCATTCATCCGTAAATTGTGTATGAAGTTATTAACTTGGTAGAGCCACGCTGCAGGTGTATTATAGCCAATGGGTGATATTGGGCGGGAAATGCTCTTACAGAACGCTACTGTAAATTTAACAGGTTTAACCCTTTAAACTGGTAACATAGCTCGTTTTGTCACGAGACATTTCACCTTAGTGCTAAGGTGAGAGGTGACAACGTATTTTCTGCCGACTTCCAAAAAGGAGACGGTACTCAATTCTGTATGTTTTATGTGTGTTACCTCATAACTTTTTACCGGGTGAACCGATTTGGATGGTTCTTTTTTTATTTGAAGGCTGGTACTTCTCGTGTGGTTTCATATGAATTTGAATAAGGTCAGACCAATAGTTTTTGAGTTATTCTTAATAACTCATATTGAAGTCGGCTGTACAAAATTTTTAATTTTAAATTATCATTTTCATTGTTAATCCGTCACTCGGTCAATCGGTTTTTAAAAAATTTGGCATGCTGACACCTGAAAATAAAAGTCAATAAGTTGTAACTACGCTTTATAAAAGATACGTACGACTAATGAGTAAAATATACATTTATTTCAACTTATTTTGGCCACTAGAACAAAACATTAAAAAGTTAGCTTTTCTACAAATTATACTGTAAAATTCTTAATCCTATTCACTTGCTCACGCGACCTGTAGAGTAATATAAATCGCTGGCGTGGTAAAAATCCGGTCTGTATTAATACGGCGGAGGCCGGTCTTGCCTCCAAAAACCGGTTAATACGGATTATTCCTGTCAGATAGTAACCCTAATACAACATCCATTTACAATCAGGTAGACTTAATACTCATTTATCACACTTACTTTCAAAAAGAGGGGTGAAAACTAAAAATTTTATAATAACCTTCCGTCAACTTATTCTTTAAAATAATTTTATTCTGTATTATAAAAATGGAGAATCATTGAGCGATGTTGCCATCCAGTATACATGTAAACTGCCTTAATTCGCGGAAGGACATTTTGTAGGCATCTCAAACTATATTATTATCACCCTTATCCTAAAAAAAAAACTTGAATAGATGCAATCTCGTTGAAACCACTGAACCGTATAATAATCACAATTGTAAGATAGGTGCTGATTTACCAAACGCACGGCATTAAAGAAATTCGAGCTCGTTGTGAGTAAACCCGCACGTTGGAGAAATTGAAAATAGTTCGTGGACATTTAAATTCCAGTAACACGCATTAGAACAACACGGCTGGCTGTTTTCTGCAACAAACCTTAAAAGTAACAGCCTCTTTTAACTATGAACGCAGACCTTTTCTAGGATATGGCAGCTGCATTAATTGAGCGATTTACCGATGTTCACTGCATTAGGCAAGCAGATTGATGAGTGCAGAGCCTATTATAACCTTGCGCTGGTGATGCTGTTCTTCATCAGGTGATCGCTAAAGCCTCGTTCGTTAATCAGCAGAGTACACCGCAAGTAAATAAGCTTGCACACCCATTTCTTTTGATTACACGAATGGAATTGAGTTTTTTAAATGTCCTATTGTCCCATTTTTGATATGGTTCTGATATAAAATACTTGCAAGTCGCGAGGTGGGGTCAATATTTGAGGAAAAAGGCCAGGTTAGCATTCAGGGAAAAATGTGACATACACCTTAGGGCTGAAAGGCACAAGTTTACTTAATCATTATAAGACACGTGCTATCCGCCATCAATTTCAATAATAAAGTTGAGACAGCAAGCGTCGCATTGCCAAGCTCCTGTCTAAACACTGGAACGACTGCGGGCATAAATCCTACTTACGACGCGAGGAGAATGCTTATTACACTATTACTTATATTAACGGCAATACGTTGCCCTTTGCATCAACCGACTGCGGGTTTAAATTTAACCTACTGTGAGAAACTGCAATTCACGAAGAGTGATGACTTTGTAAGATCTAAGATGTAGAAAACCTACCTACGTATTAGCCGGTAGTAGAAGTTACATTGTAATTTCCTTAGGTGATGTTCACTGATTTGTAACTAAGCTATCATGATAATTAGATAATCTAAATAAATAAAAATCAATTGCCGCATGTATGAAAGATCATCACTTGAGTACGGCTGGAGCGATTTTGATGAAATTTTTTGTATGTATTTTAGTGGGTTCATGGATGGTTTAGATCCACAATTGTACCCAGTAGGAAACCGGTTGTTGAAATTCAGAAATTTCCTGTGCGAAGCCTGGACGGATCGCTAGTATTATATAGAAAAAAATTGTAGTTTTTAATTATGAGTTAGTATATAATATTATAATTTAAGGCAAAAATCTGTAACCAGTGCTCATGATGTGATGATGATGATGATGGCAGTGATGACTTACTGAACTGTTTTCCTTCATTATTGGTCATATGAGGAAGCTAAAAGTCACTCAATGTGCGATGAAAAAGGCTCGGAATTTCTCTGCAAGATAAAATCCGCAGGAAAACAAGAGTAACTGGCATATCTTGGCGGATCAGTGAGCTGAAGTGGCAATAGACTGGCCATATAGCTTGAAGAACTGACAACCGATGGGGAAGAAAGGTTCTCGAATAGCAGCCTCGCTGACAAGCGCATTGTTGGGCGACCCCCCAGTAGATGTAATGGCGACCTATTCTCATGCATTGCACACGCTCGAACAACATGGTTAACATAGCTGTCCTGTGCAGAGCGCTAGCGTCCGTTGAGACTGGCCGCCGTAATTAAAATTCTATCTGAAGGTCATTATTATTCCGTTAATTCGACAATCGCGAATCAAAATCTTAGATATTGGTACGGTGAGGAGCAACAGGACATGTACGTGCGAGGCTATGGACTTTAGTCCATCAATCCACCAGATCGTAGTCCACATTAATAAATTTTTAAGTTATGAAATGACGAGACCTGGCAGTAAAACAATTTTTACGGTTTTTATTGCGTTTAATTTACTTATTTTAATTCCCGACGTTTCGGGTGCTTTACAGCACTCGTGGTCACGGGGAAGACTGAGATGTTTGACGTCCCTATGTCGTAGTTAGCCCGGCTACCTTCAGGTCTTGAACCGTTTGAAACTGTGGAAATTAAAATAAGTAAATTAAACGCAATAAAATACGTACATAAATATAGTTTTATTCAATGTGTAGTATTGACCTGACAGTAACTTTCTAACTTTGTAGACGAATATTCTATTTGTATTGGAATATTTCCACTGTAATATGAGTTTTCACTGGATAAGAATCATAGTGAAACTACTGACGTTATTGCAAAAAAGATAGGTTGTCCCTCATCTTATCTTGACTTATTATGATAGAGCACGTGTCTCTGACATTGCATCCGAGCTTACTTTCGATTTTCTTTCATAAGTTTTATCGTAGTATACATCGGGAACAGCCTTCAAGATGTTAAAAGGAATAGGTCTTTGTGTTTGCGAGCAAGCATGTATCACTTTAATACATTTTGTACAGCTCACTACATTATTCGACTTGTTATTAATATTGTTAGATGATACTTGTATGATATGATATTGTGATGTTTTATATATTGTTATGTAAGGTTAAATACAGAAGAGCTTAATAAAATATTATAAAACAACTTTTGAATTAATTTTTTGATCGATTGATTGATTCATTGTTGCTATAGTTAAAATCGGGCAGATATTTTCCATAATCACAAAAACATAAAGAAAAAAAGCGAATAGTCACGTAGTGCTTAAGATTGATTGAATAAGTCGGCTTAGTTTTCGCAATTTCAAGTCGAAGCGCGTATTTTGCATATCGGCAGGAATATCTGATACTACCTTGAGGTCTTCTAAGAATTTTAGTAAAATGAACCGAGCTCTATATCTGGCAAGCGTCAGGCAGTCAACCAGTATGTGGTCCGCCATTTCGTCCATGCAGGTTCTGCAAAGAGGGCTGTCCAGTTATGTTAACTCAAGCTTGTTCGGTCTGTATATGTAAATGTCAGTATCCACTTGCCACCAGGAGGACTGTGTGATCATTTGTCTGCCTTACTTCTATAGCAAAAAAATTGACCAAGTCATGAGTACTGAATGGTTGCTGTAATATTAATTACAAGCTATCAAAAGTCCAGTGTTGAACATCTTCATATCCCCATCGGAAAGATATTTGCCATAGTCCTCACGCTTGGCAGGTGGGTTGGCAACTGCAGTGTTTCAATATTTTGCAGGAAGATGTTGCTGTTCATCTCCTGTTTCAGTTGTTGTTGTTGCTGTATCTAACTGTTGCAATGCCGCTTAAAATAAAATAGTCTAAACTAGTAATTTAGTTAAGCCGGCATTCACTTAGACTACGGCGACTTCACTTAGAGCTTGTAACTACCTAGACACACAAGTAAGCCTAAGGCTTCAGTGAGGAGTGATTGGCAGGGCGGAACGTTAGGCATGAAGGACGAACACAGTGTCTAGTTAAGTTAAGTTTCATCCTTTGCAAGAATGCAATTGTTTTAAGGAATGCAATAAATAATAAATAAAAAAATGAAATAAGTGTAGTCAGTGGTGGCCACTAAAAATGTATGCCAAATAAGCCACTACGTAACACGTTTGGACTCAACGTTCTCCACTGAGGCTTTAGGCTTAAGTCTGATTTTGGCAGAGTATGTGGCGTAGTGGCGCGTCCATCATATATACATTTGACTATTACTACTGTCTAGCTACTCTCATGCAAGAACTTTTATTTGTCATATAAACGCCAACTTGGCGGCGCTGTATGCTTGTCACGGAGTTTCCACACTAATAAAAGAAACAAATTGTTATTATATAGACTACTAACATAACAGGAAATAAAACTTGTGAAAACATTTTACACAATATGGTCGATTTATTCCAGATACGTATTCCTTTCGAAAATTATATAGAAATATGCCCGCTGATAGGATATTCATTGAAATTGAACTTTACTTTTTATAAATGTAAATAACCTATTCATGACGTTTATTGAAATGGCAACGGGTGCAGCGCAGTATAGAAGAACTTCGAAGGTTCCACTTGAAGAACTACCTTTTTATTATAACACTACTTCCGAATAAAAAACCAGGAAGAAACTTACGCTAGCTATGTAGTTCATTTCTCTGGGCATTTATTTGGCACGCTTGAGCAATGTCCATCGTACCATATCGCACCGTCTAATGTTAAACTATCCCCTGAGCTTTTAACGATTCTCACCTTTAATCTATGAGATATAAAGCCTACATTTTTAATAATAAATTCATATGGATGCTTTAGTCATATCGCCCTGGTAATTGGGTTAAGTGAATGAACTATACGCAATTCGCATATATAATGTGCGTTGTACGAGTACCGATTTATGAGTCTATTTACTTTTAAAATGTTTACTTTACAAATGTTTTAAAGAATACAATTATTTCAACGTTCATTATAATATAAATAAGCACAAAATTATTAAGTATATAATTAAATTATACATTATAACTTTACGAGACGAGAATCAATTGGTTACAGGTTTTTATGGGCTGGGACTGGACGAATACCAGACAATTGCTACAATGTTTGTTCAGGTTGAAATGAGGTTAGAGTAGTGTAAGTTTTATACTTGTACGCATTTATTTTAGGCCAGTTGTACTGCTTAAAATCTGACTTGCACTTTATAAATGTAAGAAATTTTTAAAACAGGTTTTTTTATTGCTAAACGTTTTTGGCTAACATGAACTTGGTTCCTGGATATACATGATATAATACGCGGAAAACAACTGACTAGATAAAGCGTTAGGGTTCTGTTTAAATTTTACTAATGCATTTATTCAATAATTGATCTAATTTTGTTCTTTTTCTTTACAGGTTAATTATATCGAAAACGTAAAGCTGCAATGAAGTAGTAAGGTATGCATATTGATTACTTATTGAATATTTTTTACTTTTTAAGAGACTGAGTTGGCAAAATTCACACGTCCACAAAATAATTTTATATATTTTTTTTTTATAGGATAGGGTGACAAACGAGCACACAGTTCACCTGATGGTAAGTGGCCACTGCGACCCATAGACATCTCCATCTATCCTCAATAAAGACTCAAGATGCAGATGCGTTGTCACCCGTGAGGACTAAGACGGAATGCCTCTTTGCCAGTAAAAAGGGTCTCCGGTTCTCTACACTCACCATACGAAACACAGCAGCGTTAAGCTGCTATTTTACGCTGGTTTTCTGTGAGAGCGTGGTCCTTCCCCGGCCGAGCCGACCCATTCGTGCTACAACTATACCACTAATACCTGGCTCTACCACGTATAAAAATATGATTAGTACATAAAAAAAATGAAAAATTATTATCAGTTTATCTATGGGATAGCCTTATGTTCAGCAGTGGATTTGTGTGGACTGGATTGGACTTTGATTCGAGACAAATCTCTAAAAATATATTCGTTTTAATGCCTGTATAACTCTTATACACACAAAAACACTAATTTAAATTCTTTGAAAGCAATTTGGGACTTTATAAAAACATCTATAAGCCCCAAGAGATCATGTTTGTCAAGTGGGCCAACAGTTCGGCAAACAAGATGGACATGTAAATTGTCAATGGGACAATAATACCTGCCAATATCCATTACCAGCGCGCCAGTGTAATTGATAGCTTGATTGTTGTTCACACCGGCGAATGACAGATCAATATGAGAATTTAAGAGATTGTCCGAACGTGATAATAATCCTAAAGAACATTATTCGTGTATGATGACCTTGTAAATGAAAATAACCTCGAATTACAATAGATATATTTTTATTCAAAATTGGATTTCATTCTTTGAATTTGTAATTATTTAGTATCAAGGTTTATGATTTCATCGATTGACAAATTACTATGGTTTTTATTTGCGGATAAATCATGTAATTTTTATTTTATATGACTAAATTAGTTCGCTGATGCCGAATGATTAGATCATTATGAAGATATACTATCGAGATAGTATTAGAAGACCATTAATTACTCACAAATTTTGAAATTTGAACCCAGTGCCTGTAACTCTATTGTTTCTTCTGTAAGTCCGTGAAATCCACCGTTGGATATGAATGATTCCTTTGTAGGGAGAATACTAGACGCCTTCCATCTTTCACGCTGTTTCCATCGCCGGTCTACTACAAACAAGATGATTCTACCGCCATCTATCGGAAGCCGTAAGATATTTCTGGTACTTTCCAAAGGCCTCTTAGAACATCCACGGGATGAAATGGGAAAGGTTTCCCTTACGCCACCACCACTGGGAATTCTCTTAAAATTCAGTGTTTACGAATCTGTTTTCAGTCAAAAAATTTATCATCCCATTTATCATACAGCTTTCAACACCATCTAAAGTTATCTTAGTTAGTTTAATGGCAATTTTCGTAATAGTGAGTGGTATGTAACAGTTTTTGCGGCGGCGATGTCATCCACCATTACACGCAAAAACTATGAGCGAAGTGAAACGTTGTCATTAAGGTATTCATTATTTCAACGTAGATGAAAATGGGGTGTCTGTGCAAATCTGATATACACATATTATATATATGGTATTACACACTCTATTACGTAATCCTGTAGAAAAAAATATTTAAAATATCTTATTAGACAGTTTTTGTAAAAGGCTAAATTAACTGTTATGTATGTTGTAATTAAGGTTTTAAAAATGCCCCGGTAACGGTGCCTCCAATACGGTAACAATTATATCCCTGTATTATAGTGAGTCTAGTCGGCAGATGACACCATGGTTTTGCTGCGCAGAATATCATATTATATCGACAGCTTTATAAGCTGGAAATAGTCATTTCAAGATTTAATAGAATCAGGCGTTACTTTACGGAAATCAGTTATATTAAAGTTGGTAAAATTACTTTGCTTATAACCGCTTAATGAAATAAAATTATGTGCCTTACCTAATTTGAAGAGCACCCGCCCTCCCTCAATTGCGTGCACTATCCCCGTTACCATTAATCCTAGTACCACTACCTTCAACACCTCTACACTGGGAAAGCATACCATTGTCGATAATACGATACGTGTTCCGCTTCTACACGAGGAATCCTCAGGTTAAGTAGACTTTATGGTTGACCGCTTAAGATAAGCGGCTATAAGCAAAGTAATTTTTACTAACTATTATTTCAAGATCTTTTGTAACGTGAAATTTTTTGTAACGTGGTAGAGCCACGCTGCAGCTATTAGTAGTATAGTTGTAGCACGAATGGGTCGGCTCGACCGGGGAAAGACCACGCTCTCACAGAATACCAGCGTAAAATAGCAGCCTAACGTTGCTGTGTTTGGTATGGTGAGTGTAAACCCGGAGATCCTTTTTACGGGAAACGAAGCAGTCCATCTTAGTCCTCACGGGTGACAACGCATCTGCGTTTTGATTCGTAATCTATGATAGATGTAGATGTCTATGGGCCACAGCAACTACTTACCGTCAGGTGGACTGTGTGCTCGTCTGTTAATCCCTAAAGTGCACCGCGTAGCACTTGTAGTAATATTGCCGTCATAGGGTTTATTAAACGTATTCTTCATCATCTTCTTCACCCTTCAAAAGCTCCACCATTGTAGGATTTGCCATAATTGCCATGCTTTGCAGGCGGGTTGATGGTCACAGTATTTGATAGCTTGCACTGTTGCTGTTTCCTGTCACCGGTTTGTCTATTTACCTATTTCTCCTGCCACGTCTGATGTTTGCACTGTCTTGTTCCGTTCTGAAGATTATAGAGCACCAGTGTTATTTCAGGCTGTGAGTGTGAGGCATTCCGTTGTAGTCCTCAGACGTGACGACGCGTCTGCAGCCGTCTTTGCTTGAAGTTGGCTATAGTTGTCACTTACCACCATGTGGCCTGTAAGTTCGTTTGTCACTATGTATTAAAAGAATATTATCAGGCATATTATATATATTTTAATATTACGTGGTAGAGCCATGCTGCAGCAATAATAGTAGTATAGTTGTAGCACGAATGGGTCAGCTCGACCGGGGAGGACCACGCTCTCACAGAATACCAGCGTAAAATAGCAGCTTAACGCTGCTGTGTTTCATATGGTGAAGGTAGAGAACCGGAGACCCTTTTTACTGGAAATGAGACATTCCATCTTAGTCCTCATGGGTGACAATGCATCTGCATTTTGATTCTTTATCGAGGATAGATGTAGATGTTTATGGGCCGCAGCAACCACTTACCATCAGGTGGACTGTGTGCTCGTGTCTCACCCTTTTCCTATAATAAAAAATTATTTACTTTAGCGTGTTGATATATCGCTATACTTTCCGTAGTAGCTTTTCTAATAGGGCGTAGTAAATAGATATTCTTAAAAAAAATTACAAAAAAGAGGATACCTGCGGAATTTCTTTTTCCGTTTCTTCTCCGGTCAGAGGAAACATATTCTAAAACGGCAGAAATAACTTTGAAAAAAAAAGACATTTGACAAAAAATATTGATTTCTTACGCTTTGGCGTAATCCCTTTGGGAATAAATATATTTCATTTCATTTCATTGCATTTTTAATTTCATAACGTTTAGGCTTAGGCCGCTAAAATGCTGCAAAATTTATTATAGGTATTATAATTTTTTTTTTATTATACGCAAACTCTATTTGCTATCAAATAAAGTTGCATGCAAATCAGGATATTATTAAAAAAAAACTGTTTAATGTTTTGTATTAGGAGCTCAACTGCACTTACTACATGTGTATTAAATGGCTTGCAACAAGCGAGAAATTGTACGTTAGACCGGGTTATAGTCTACCTCTCACAACGTATTTCTTACGAACAGTTTTACCCTAATAACTGTAAGAACTTCTTAGCTTTAGGTCGTAATCTATCATTGAGACATCCAAGATATATAATTACCGTTAAAACCACTCCGTTGCAATTGTTAACTATGTATTAAAGATTTTCATTTATCTACGTGGAAGAGTCAAGCTGCAGCTGTATTATTGTTGTAATACGAATGGGTAGGCTTGACCGGGGTAGGACCACGCTCTCACAGAATACCAGCGTAAAATAGCAGCTTTATGATGTTGTGTTTCTTATGATGAGTGTAGAGAACCGGCGACACTTTTTACTGCAAACGAGGCATTCCATTTTAGCCCTCAGAGGTGACAACGCATCTGAATTTTGATTCTTAATTGAGGATAAATTAGATGTCTATTGTCTAGAGAATTCACTTACCATCAGGTGAACTGTGTGATCGTTTGTCACCCTTATTTGATATAAAAAAATTGTACTTATTTATCAATTAAAATGATTTGATGAAGTATTACAATAGATAATACTCTACACGTGGTAGAGCCATGCTGCAGCTAAATTAGTAGTATAGTTGTAGCACGAATGGGTCGGCTCGACCGGGGAAGGACCACGCTCTATACTTTACTCTCACGTAAAATAGCAGCTTAAAATTGCTGTGTTTCGTATGGTGAGTGTAGAGAACCGGAGACCCTTTTTACTAGAAAAGAGGCATTCCATCTTAGTCGTCACGGGTGACAACGCATCTGCATTTTGATTCGTAATTGAAGACAGATGTAGATGTATATGGGCCACAGCAACCACTTACCATCAGGTGGACTGTGTGCTTGTTTGTCACCCTATCCTATAAAAAAAAAGATATAATGCATTGATACTACAAATCCAAGTTCAATCAACACAAATGAAAATGTTACCGTTTGCTCAAAAATAAATATATAAAAATTTACATAAATCTCATGCTAATGATACGTATAGTACTATTATATATTCTGTGCTAAGGGCTACGAATAAGAATCCACTTAAGAGCATTTATATTGCCCGATCAAATGTCACTTGTTTGCTCACGTATCGAATTTACACAGAAAACTAATCTTCAATATTTATTATAATATTATCGGATGCCTCAAACTGATGAAAGTAATTATTTAACTGTTTGCGTTTCAAAACCATATAAAATGCATTTCGTCGAAAAAAAAAAATGTTAATCATAAAGGACGGAAACTGGATCGTTTATTTCATACCGTTTATGAGACATTACGTTACGGCGGTAATACGAGCAGTGTAGCCAACCGCAAATAGTGTGGCATTTGCCACGCATAATCTTGGGCACGCGATGGATGTCAAACATATCTTCCGTGGCGGCAGGTTGGTAATCAACTGAGCACGCGGCGCGCGCACGTCGCGTCGCTTCTGCGGTTTTTTGCATCACTCATCTATAGGATGGACAATAATTGACCGGACTGTGCGACTCCGTCATATTTACGCGAAGAAATGGCAACAGTAGCTACAGCATTATAGCTCTAGTTGTGATTGCATACCACCGTCAAACATCTTCGATAATCGACTAGTTGATGATACACATTCCATCTTTATGAGGCGTACAGTTGGAGCAACTATTTCTCCGTGTTCGAGCATGAATTGCAATTCTCTAATCACATTTTAGTCGTTGCCGTGTCTATGGATCAGTTATTTTGAGATTAATGGAGGTCAAAAGTCATTTCATAAGACACCGTAGCTTTCTTTAGCACTTTCTTGTTATAATAATTATTGTTCAATAATTAATTCGTGTTAATGGGGCTTTAATTGCATTTTGAAACAATCTGATAAATCAAAATCTACTTACAAGTCTATGGGTTGTTATTTTACTATTGATATATAAAATTAGATGTGATTATTAGGAGCTTTTTTTAAGGTTGATTAATAACAGTCTCGATTTATTAAAGAAATAATGAAGTTAAAGAATATTTTTTAATTAAGTACATACAATTTTTTTTCAATTACGTAATTTTTTCCGTGGTAGAGCCATGCTGCAGCAATATTGCTGGTATAGTTGTAGCATGAATAATTCGACTCGACCGGAGAAGGACCACGCTCTCACAGAATACCAGCGTAAAATAAACGCTGCTGTGTTTCGTATGGTGAGTGTAGAGAACCGGAGACCATTTTACTGGAAACGAGGCATTCCATCCTAGTCCTCACGGCTGACAACGCTTCTGCATTTTGATTCGTAATGGAGGATAGATGTGGGTATCTATGGGACACAGCAACCACTGACCATCAGATGGACTGTGTGCTCGTTTGTCACCCTTATCCTATATAAAAAAAAAACTAACACAATGTGCGTCCCCTTTGAGTGTTCTTATTGTTGTTCCAGTATTTCTCTTTTCTTCTTCTGAAATTATATTATGTAGCACATGCCCTTTTAAATTTGTAATAATTTAAAAAAAATGCAATTTATTTGAAACTTCTAATCTAAGACCATAATGTATCAATCAATGCTTAATATGTATAGATATAAATTAGACTTGTTGTCTCTTAAGAATTGGTATCTTATTCCAAGGTTCTCCATAACCACAGCTATCCAACTGTGTATGGCCGGAGTAAGATTACCCATTACTATACATTATCCCGTGGGTGTTGTAAAAGCCGACAGAGGGTAATTGAAACAAAAGATGTGCAGCAGCATCTTCCTGATAATAATTTAAAAAAATAGTGATTGCTAACCCGCCTGCCAAGCGTAGTAACTATGGAAAAATGTTCCCTATGAGGCAATCTATGGGGTAGGCCAATGTTCGGAAGTGCACTTTTATATGCTGTAATGGATGGATGGAATAGAACCAGCAATCATAACAATTTTATACAATAGGAGGAAAGTCATCTGGCTACCATCGAATGGAAATTTCTTAGGAAAATCCATGAATCAACGAAAATTCTAAGTGAAATACATCGCCAAGCCTGTCTGGCAAGCGGGTTGGCAACAGCAGTATTTATTTTTAGGCGTTATTAGAAAGATTATACTTACACAATGTTATTGCACAAGGTGCGATCGAAAATCTTAAAATATTTATGTCTTTTATCTGCATATGTTTCCCTGTACTCAAAGGTAAGACGATTACAGAATCGATTTGCACGAACGAATTACAGGTAATTCTAACGAGAATAGTATGTGACGGTATCAAATCGGCGTCGTCATCCGTCGAGTGCCTTCAATTACTGCCACGTCGTCTGCCATATGACGATGGAAGATTGCAACAAATTGGTGACAAAATCGCTGCTTGCGTATCTCTTGTACAGTCACATGCTCACGTGCATTAAAAAAATTATTCAATGTTAAGAATATCTTATTCATTTTAATTTTACGTTTTTAGCTCCAACGAACTTCAAATCAAAGAAAAAATGAAACTCAGGGGTTATCACTTAAAAATTAGATCTATTTTAGTGAGCATTTACATTAAACTTTACTTATTTTTTTGTACTTTTTTTCCTTTTATCTAGTATTGTATGCTAACAGGCTAACAATTTGAACACCATTAACCACATACAAACAACTGTAGTAAAAATGGATTTTGATTAGGGGTTACCCCCTAAAGGTTACTTATAATCATCATCATCATCATAACTACAGCCTATCATAAATCCACCGCTGAACGTCAGGACGTCACCCTACTAATTGGGGTGGTTGCCTAATACTTGTAAGTGTTAATAGTTATTATAGCTATTAAAAAGAAATGACTAAAATAACTAAGAGACCATACTTTGTCTGTTTTAGACCACTTCTAAAAATGAGGAGTTTCAATTGGACTGTATTTATTATGTATGACGACGATTACAACAATTAATACTAGCCCCGAAATTTCACCATCTTCATTGATGCACAACTTTAGATTTCATCTACTTTATCTTGAAAGTTGACACTTAACCACTGTGCATTAAATTGGTAATTTTCTGCCTCGCAAGCCGCATTTTAGAAATTACTGTCCGGATCGATACTGCTTATGGATCTTTAAGAAAACAGCATCTAGATCTGATCTATGGTGTTGCAGTTCATATGCCTCGGTCTTTTGTGAAAAATCCGTTTAATTTATAGTCAGACTTAATTCTCTTTAGTCTATGCCTAGCAGTCGCCTACATTTGAACTGATACGAGTAATAATAACGATGATAATGAACAATAGCAAAAGTGAATTGAAAATGGCGATTAGACATTTTAAACAAACATGGTAGTGTAGTGGCGGTGTAAGAATATACACTATTCCATATTGTCCCGTGGGTGTCGTAAGAGGCGACAGATGGTAATTAAAACATAATGTACTGCCCATCATTGTCTTCATGATAATTATTCAAATTAATAAAAATCTGCGGTTGACAACCCGCTCGCCGACCGTGTCAACTATGGTAAAAAACCTCATAGTGGAGACAATCTGTGGGGGAGGCCTATGTTCAGTAGTGACTTTTATAGGCTGTGATGGATGGATCGATTGACATTTACAATATAAATAGCATAAAAGATACCCGGATTTGAAAATATTCGTAATCTAAAACTTATTTTGACGTTAAAAGGAATAAAATTATAAAACTTTAACCCGTCTTACTGTATACAGTGAATTTTTATGAAGCTGTTAACTTTTCTGAATTTGTAAGAATTAATAGGCATTTTTATATAATTTATTTGGATAATATTAACAATTTAGTAATATTTGTAAATCCTCATAGAATTTCTATGGTATAAGTTTGTTTCATAGAAAATAATATTATTTACTTTTTTCTCGATCTAAAATTACCGTGACCTATTTATTAGAAACTGGTTGACACATCCAATAATATTCTGATGATTTGCAGTCTTGCTTTTACTAATTTACGACTTTCTATGTAAAAAACTCGATTTAGTCACAAACTTCGCACGGTGACTGTAGCAAGTATAAACTTTTCAGTGGCAACGTGTAAATAACAAATACTAACCTAATTTTATAAGGGCGTAATCGGAGCATAGATATTTAAAAAAACCACTTGTGTGGTCACTCTTCAAATCCACAAAACAATGCAGCATATATTTTCTGTAAAACTGTCAAAGTATAAAACGAGCCTGTATATCGGTGTCAGCTATCGGCTAAAGCTATTGTGTAAACTAGCTGTAAATTTAGCGTTCCAAAGTGTATGAAAAGCGTAGTTTTTATATTTGATTATATCAATGAATAGAGCCAAATAAGTACGAATTATACTTGCATTCTTTTTTAGCGATGTCCATTTTAATTTATCGATATTTATAACTGTAAAAAAAGAAATCATCATCGTGTAAAATCGTTAGTGACTCGTTAAGTCCCATACTGTGTTTTATTGTTAGAGCATTAATGATAGCGTACAAAAGACTAAATAATTCGACAGTCCAACTCGGAACACTAACGAGTGCGAGAACGGAATCCAGGTTTGTCTTCGTTATTAAAATGTCAGGTACCTCCGCTCCACAATATCAATTGTTGTTGGTGTCCAATGACACACTTGAGTGTTTGTCAATATGTAGTTCCTCGCCGCCAAAGGTTACGGACCTGGATAGAATGACTAGTACCAGTTGATTGTATCGTTAAAACAAGTTAAGGCTGCTTTTGTAAAGTTGAAGAAAATATACAGAGTCAAGAGCCGATAATATTAATACCTCTTTTGCATAATTTCTTTCATAATTTTTATTCTTTTTTTTTTTGTAATTGTGATTTATTGTATTAATTTTTGAGGAAGAACACAGTATAAGTTTAGAATCAATCAAGTACATACTAACGTGAGTGTTTCATGCTAATTATTTTATAAAATGTCTTATATGCTGTTTATATTTCTCTTCTTTATGTCTCTTTATCTTTACTTAGAGGTACGACTCCTTTCTTGTCTAGAAGTCGGCGGAAGAGACTTAATGGCCTTTGACATACCAGCAACTGGTGTAATGATACCAATTTTAATTACAGAGACAATACCAATGGAGCACAGCGTCATATATCACATAAATCTGGTACCGTCATCGCCAATCCGCCTCCCGACCATGGCGATTGTAGTATGTAAATCCTCCAAAGGGATGGAAGTGTGAAGCAGTCAGACGCCTTAAAATATTGTGGTGTAGAAAAAGAAAAAGAAAATAGCCAAATTTATATTTATTAAGTAACATTTGTTTTTTAATTCAAAGGTAATTGCCAATATGGGAAATCATTAGTATTCAGTTTTTTTCTGGAATAAGGGTGACAAATAGCACACATTACATCTAATGGTAAGTAGACGCTGTGTCCCATAGACATCTACATATCCATAGACATCTCAATTCTAATTATGTTGGTTTATAATGATGATGATGATGATTATTATTATTATTATATGCTTAGCTAACAGAATCCTTAACGAAGGGCTCTTGAAGGACTACGCTCTCACAGAATACCAGCTTTGTATTTTTTTTTAGGATAGGGTGACAAACGAGCACACAGTCCACCTGATGGTAAGTGATTGCTGTGACCCATAGACATCCACATCTATCCCCAATAAAGAATCAAAATACAGAAGCGTTGTCACCCGTGAGGACTAAGATAGAATGCCCCGTGTCCAGTAAAACGGGTCTCAGGTTCTCTACACTCACCATACGAAACACAGCAGTGTTAAGCTGCTGCTAGTCGGTCGAGCCGTCCCATTCGTGCTATATGTAACTATACTACTAATGTAGCTGCAGCATGGCTCTACTACGTCTAAATGTCTTATGATGAGTGTGAAGAAACGGAGGCCCTTTTTACTTGAAACAAGGCATTCCATCTTAGTCCTCAAAGGTGACAACGCATCTTATTCATAATTTGATTCTTAATTGAAGATGTCTAGATGTCTTTGGGCCCCAGCATCCACTTACCATCAGGTGGACTGTGTGCTCGTTTGTCACTTATATTCTATAAAAAATGCAGGTTTACTTAAAAATTATTTATCTATATAGGTTTACGTGTGCTAGCGGGATCAAAATCGGGTTACTCACGGACTACATAATTTTAAGCACTGAAATGTTATTCCCTGAGTTACCGTGATATAAATATTATATATGCGATATTTATATTATATTATATTTATCATGTAGTCATTTCAATTATATCGGTTAATACGGAATCCTGCAAAATTTAACAAGTTTGCAAAAGCATAGGTTCCCAGCTTGTTCATCAATCAACGTTAATGGACACAAGATATCGTAATGATCTCGCCGCGCATATTGCATTAGCATCTGATAGATACTGTACACTAAGTCATATTCATGCTTAATACAATTTCATGACATTACATCGAATATTACAAAAAGTTAACAACTTTATTTGTTCTAAAGACTAACGGAATGCTATTATCCGATAATGCTATTTTTAAATTAAAAATTTTTTCTTTTCTTTTTTAATTTATATTATCAAATATATATCTATATATATATATATATTTTAGGGTTCCGTAGTTACACAACAAGGAACTCTTATAATTTCACCATGTTATAGTTTCACCATGTCCGTCCGTCCGTCCGTCCGCGGTTTTGCTCAGAGACCCTTGGTGCTACAAATCTGTAATTTAAAATTAATTTAAAATCTGATAAAACATTTTTATATTGGGGTATCGTTGGATAGGTCTTTCAAAAACATTGGGGGTGTGGAAAAACATCTTTTCGATTCAGGGGTTCGTTTGCGGACTATTTAGCTTTAAAGTGGTATTTAAGTGGTATTCTTCATTAGAGTCATATGTGCCCCCCTCTACCAACTAACCCGCTATTTTTGGAAATGGGAAAGTATACACAATAGTAGTATATATAATGAAGTTAAAAGGGAAAACTATCACAGCTAATTAGAATTAACAAGTTAAAGAGTAATAATAATCGACGAACTTATAAAATGTTATTGGATTAATAAATATTTCGTTACAACTCTATAGAAAAGACCTATAACTTTGTAACGTTATTTTAAACTGTTAAAAATAAACATTTTATGAAGGAAAACTTATATGCATTACTACTATTAACTTTACTTTTTCATTTGCGAGATAGGTAGGCTATTGTTAGCAAAATCGAAAAGTTTTTTTAATCTCTTTTGAATTCCACTCCCTATGAGGATGATTTGAAAATACTTTAATTAATAAGTGCTTCAGTTACGATCTTCCTATTTCGGCCCATATTAGTCGTTACAGCGGTGAAACTGCGAACTCAGTTATTATGCTCATTATTAAGGGTGCGTTTGCAAATCGGGCCAAATTATGCTGTTTTTCGGTACATTTTGTGACAAAACTAAACCAAATCAAATATAACTAATAACTACAACGTATAGAATGGTTCTTTATCTTCAAATGGTGGTAACTTTTTTGTTGAAAATAATAGTTTTTTACATTGTAAAAAGGATCTTCCCTAGCCATTTACTACAAAATTAACGATACCGGCTCATATTTCGGTACATTTTTTGTTCTATTATCAACATATATTAAGATTTCTAAAAATACTGTAAGTAGGCAGACATATTCAATAAAAAATGCTGGTGATAACTTTTTATCAAAATGTCACAAATAGTCGTAAAAAAAATAAAAACTGATGCTTATTTTTTGACATATTTTGCTGATACGGATGAATCCTAATGGATTGCAATAAGGGTTATTTTATTTTTAGTGTCTGTTTTGATTTGTTGTACAAAAATTTCGATAAAACCACAGTACGGATGTGACATTGAGTGAAAAAAATCGATTAATAAAAAATCGATTTTTTGCTTTGTGATAATAATCGATTTAATAAAAATCGATTTTTATATAAAATAATAATCGATTTTTGCGAAAAAAAATATTTTATTCGAAAAATAATCTTCTGGTTTTAGAAATAAACTACAGAACAATTTTTTTAACATAACATAATTAATAACTTTGAACAATAAAAAACTAAAAATAATTACTGCCACAAATGTTCAGTGCCATTTAACAATTAATTACAACCAAAATAAACAGAAACGATAAATTAAACTAAGTTTTACGGATTTTATCGCGATTAATTTAGCTTTTTAATTCCCGACATCTCAGGTGCTTTACAGCACGCATGGTCACAGACGGGACTGAGGTGTTTGACGTCCCTATGTCATAGTTGAACCACAAATCCTCGCAAAAGAACACTGATTCCTACCAAGGATGATTCGCGAGGCTATCGAAATTAAAAAACATCCTAATTTCAATAGAGAAGATGGATGGGTGCTGCCATTTGCTTGGCATCCTATATCCTATAATATATCGCCAATTTGGTCAATAAACTTTCGTAAAAAATGAGGATGAGTCGCTCGCGTCCGTAGGATTCGACCACCTAATCCTAGGCCCACCCTACACGTGTCCCCCGGGTGGTGCTAAACAAGCGACAAAGCCGAAAGAACAGACTCGGCTCCTCGCCGTGTGGTAGCGGCGTAAAAAATACCACACCTTACTTTCGCACCATGAGGCAAAAAAATAAAAAAAATATTGCCATGAATTTTCAGTTAAAGACTTTAAAAACAATCATTTCACCAAAATTCTTCTTCGTCTCTTTCCCAAAATACGGTTTCGTTTTTTCCTGACAATATTTCCCGCTTTCAAAAATGATCTTTCGGCTGGCGCGGAACTGGCCATCACTGAGAGGTGTTTAAAAGCCAATTCGGTTAGTATAGGGAAAGTTCCTTCAGAGCTTCTCCATATATTGAGGGCATCTGCTTTGAGATTTGATAGTGGTGCCGCAATATATAGATCCAATTCAGTATTTTTGCCTATTGACGTGTTGGCCGCTATCATTTTTTCATTATAAAATACTTCTGTCAGTCACTTTTATGCGTTTCACAAGACATTTTTATTGTTTATATATAATTGTTTACACTAACCAAAGAAAGAAAGAAAACCACAGAATTCTTTTACTCCTAGCGGAGGAAGAAACCTGTTGAAAACATACGAAAAGCGAAACTGTTTTACATACATAGAGATACATAAAGGTGGCGCTGTCTTTTGATTGACTTATTCATGTTATTGAACTTACTTCACGTTTTTACATCCATCGCACAGATTACTCTGATTACAAAAATCGATTGAAACGCGTAATATACATAAAAATCGATTTATTAAAAATCGATTTTTATTATAAAAAAATCGACTTCAAAAAATCGATTATAAGAAAAAAATAATCGATTAATATGAAAATCGATTATTTTTTCACATCCCTAAACCACAGTCGGCGCTCGGCCGCTATCGCGGGTGGTCGTTGTATCGCCTGTAGCAGCTGAAAAAGATCGCTGTACAAACACAAAATATTCGAATTTGATACATAGGTACATGACTTGACAAAGTAAAATAATACATACATAATATAAATATTTTTATAATCACAAATTCTTATTATAATGTTTTGTTTCGCTAAAAGCAAGTGGGATTTATAATATATAAATATATATAAATCCTATTCGTCTTGGACTTTATGGAGTGATCTGAAAGTATACGGTGAATGCTACTAGAACTCCTCGACGAGTTGAACTAGGTGTGCCGAGTTTTGGCTCATTATGTTAGTTATGACGAGACCTTACCTCCGGACTTGAAGGAATGACCTGAAGGTGTACTTCGGTAACTGCTAGTGGAACTCCTGGACGAGTAGAACTAGGTATGCCAAGTTTGGGCTCGTTTTGTTAGTTACGACGAGACCTTACCTCCGGACTTGACAGAATGACCTGATGGTGTACGTTGGTGACTACTACTGCAACTCCTGGACGAGTAGAACTAGGTGTGCCGTGTTTGGGCTCGTTTTGTTAGTTATGACGAGATCTTACCTCCGGACTTGATGGAGGGACCTGATGGTGTACTTCAGTGTCTACCACTGGGACACCTGGACGAGTAGAACTAGGTGTGCCGAGTTTGGGCTCGTTTTGTTAGTTATGACGAGACCTTACCTCCGCACTTGATGGAGAGCCCTGATGGTGTCCTTCAGTGACTAACTTCTGGAACTCATGGACGAGTAGAACTAGGTGTGCCGAGTTTGGGTTCGTTTAGTTAGTTATGATGGGACCTTACCTCCGGAATTGATGGAGAGACCTGATGGTGTACTTCAGTTACTACTACTGGAACTCCTGGACGAGTAGAACTAGGTGTGCCGTGTTTGGGCTCGTTTTGTTAGTCATGACGATACCTTACCTCCGAACTTAATGAGAGACCTGATGGTGTACTTCGTAACTCCTGGAAGAGTAGAACTGGGTGTGCCGAGTTTAGGCACGTCGGAGAAAATATAAATGGTATTACCAAATTCAAGGGCAAGTGCGCATCATAACTAACAAACTCGGCACACCTAGTTCTACTCGTCCAGGAGTTGCAGTAGTAGTCACCAACGTACACCATCAGGTCATTCTATCAAGTCCGGAGGTAAGGTCTCGTCGTAACTAACAAAACGAGCCCAAACTTGGCATACCTAGTTCTACTCGTCTAGGAGTTCCAGTAGTAGTCACTAAATTACACCATCAGGTCTCTCCATTAAGTCCGGAAGTAAGGTCTCATCGTAACTAACAAAACGAGACCAAACCACGCATACCTAGTTTTACTCGTCCAGGAGTTGCAGTAGTAGTCACCAACGTACACCATCAGGTCATTCTGTCAAGTCCGGAGGTAAGATTTCATCGTAACTAACAAAACGAGCCCAAACTTGGCATACCTAGTTCTACTCGTCCAGGAGTTCCATTAGCAGTTACCGAAGTACACCTTCAGGTCATTCCTTCAAGTCCAGAGGTAAGGTCTCATCGTAACTAACAAAACGAGCCCAAACTACGCATACCTAGTTTTACTCGTCCAGGAGTTGCAGTAGTAGTCACCAACGTACACCATCAGGTCATTCTATCAAATCCGGAGGTAAGGTCTCGTCGTAACTAACAAAACGAGCCCAAACTTGGCATACCTAGTTCTACTCGTCTAGGAGTTCCAGTAGTAGTCACTAAATTACCCCATCAGGTCTCTCCATCAAGTCCGGAGGTAAGGTTTCGTCATAACTAACAAAATAAGCCCAAATTCGGCACACCTAGTTCTACTCGTCCAGGAGTTCCAGTAGTAGTCACTGAAGTACACCATCAGGTCTCTCCATCAAGTCCGGAGGTAAGGTCTCGTTATAAGTAACAAAACGAGCCCAAACACGGCACACCTAGTTCTACTCGTCCAGGAGTTCCAGGAGCAGTCACTGAATTACACCATCAGGTCTCTCATCAATTCCGGAGGTAAGATCTCGTCATAACTAACAAAACGAGCCCAAACTCGGCACACCTAGTTCTACTCGTCCAGGAGTTGCAGTAGTAGTCACCAACGTACACCATCAGGTCATTCTGTCAAGTCCGGAGGTAAGGTCTCATCATAACTAACATAATGAGCCCAAACTCGGCACACATGGTACTACTCGTCCCGGATTTCCAGTAGCAGTCACCCAAGTATACCTTCAAGTCACTTCACCAAGTTCGGAGCTGAAGTTATCATAACTAACAAAACCAGCTCAAAGTCCACAGCCAACATCTCACTCCCTGTAGAGGGCTTCTAGTACCTAGCTGTCTCTGGAGCAGCCATTTATATTTCGTATCTAAGTATATTTTTGTAGGTAATAAGAAATATGAAAACAAAAACAATCTTTCAAATTATCAAAATGTTTATACTTGATTGCGATTCCCGCAGCTAACCGTGCGTACACTTGTGTGTGTGACCAGTGTCAATGTAATAGTTCGATTCTATACCTATCAATTTTGTAAACGCGTCCTTAAGGAAGCCCACTTATTGTGACGGGCAACCACTAAACCCTACCTCTACATTGTGCGTGGCTCGATACGCACTTCGCCAGTTTTCTTTCAGATGTTAATGGTTTAGTTTATTCTTTCACGTGTTTGTCTAGAGTTTAATAAAAATATTGATTATTTAAATGACGAAAAAAATTCTTATATGACAAACTTTAAAATTTCCTGCTATTGTTTTTACTTATTATTGTAAAAGAGGCAAAGGTATCATTAAAGTCCGCACAATGTGCACATCTGTGTAATCAGTCATTAGTAAACAATGCTCGTACTGCGACATTCTAATCTCTCGTATATAGTTGTATGGGTACGATACGGTTTGCATTGTGCAGTAACAAGAAAGCGCGGTGCAGCAGGATAGAAGACAACATACAATAAAGATATATCGCTTTTTTTGCACCTAGGACTGAATAAATTTCTTTTATATATTATTATGATATCGTACACAGTAAAAAATCTTATATGTAAGGAGTCGATGGATACGGAGAAACTAAGGAACTTTTTGGACGAGCTCTTTAGGCCGCCCTCATACATGCGGAATTCAGTTTCGGGATTCCGTTGCGGAATTCAGTTTCGGGATTCCGTTTCAGGATTCCGTTTCGGAATTCTGTACGGGTCGGCTAGTCGCATGGCGTTTTGCTCGCAAAATATCGAGTGGAAAACTGCCGTACGTGTGTGATGGGTCATAAATGTTATATGAACTTGCTGCGTTCGAAATATACTCCCCGTTCGGAATAACAAGGGTCAGTTGGGAGACGTTAGCCATTGAGTCTAGACATTCTGCCAGCGAATAATGACGAAGATTTTCTGATTGCGACTCCATTGTTGCTGTCTTGTCACTGGATGCACCCCCTTATCACTATAATATAAATTAATGCAATATAGTCAATATTATGTAAAAAGATCTAACTATCCAGATATATTTTTTTTAATATGGATGTCTGTAAACCATTTCGACGGATTATGAAACAAAATAAGATGAAAGGTTATACACATATAAGATTAAATGTAAAAACCATACATAAACACACTTACTCGCTTCGGTCGTGCGACGAAAACTACGAGTAAGTGCGTTCCGTAAGGAATTTACGAATGTGTGTTGCAAGTTGCAACTCATACTTCTATGGAAGACTTGTGTTCGGAGCGGCTTTTTCGGTTCAGGATTTCGAACGCACAGGCAGTCATACGGAATCTCGAATCGGAGAAAATTCCGCACGGAAAACTACTGTACGTGTGTGGCGGGTCCTTGATTTTATATGGAGTTGCTGCGTTCGGAATCCAGAATCAGAATTCATAAACAGAATCCCGAAACGCAATTCCGTATGTTTGTGGCCAGCCTTAGGTTGTAGTTCGTTCATAGTTGTAAATACACCTCCTTCTTAGGTTGAGTGTGAAGTCCTTACAATAGTCTTAATACTGCAGCCTCACCCTATCTAAATTAATACTAAGCTGACGACTACTCCACTTACTAAACTAATTTTACCAAATTTTATATAAATTGTTTTTTTAACTCTTTTGAGTGGCAATATCACAAATTCAAAGTCGTCTTAAGAGTTACATTGAATACTTCATCACCTGTTACCACACTTAAGGGTGGAATTTTGTCTAAATAGATGTAAAAGACTAAACCTGAAGTGTAACCTATTTGATATAAAAAGAATCGTCCAAATCGGTTCACAATTGATGAAGATATTGCGTAACCTGGTACCACATACATACGTGGTAGAGCCATGCTGCAGCTATATTAATAGAATAGTTGTAGCACGAATGGGTCGGCTCGACCGGGGAAGGACCACGCTCTTGTAGAATACCAGCGTGAAATAGCAGCTTGACACTGCTGTGTTTCGTATGGTGAGTGTAGAAAACCGGAGACCCTTTTTACTGGAAAAACGGCATGCCATCGTTGTCCTCACGGGTGAAATCGGATAGATGTGGATGTCTATGGGTCACAGCAACCACTTACCATCAGGTGGACTGTGTGGTCGTTTGTAGCCCTATCCTATAAAAAACCTACTTACAAAAAACATACTCGAATTGAAAATCCATCTAATTGTTGAAGTCATCTAAGAAGGGAAGCTGGAGCAACCCAATGTATATTACTTTTTAAACAAAGCCAACTTATAAAGTATTTTCGATTTTATAATGTGCAGAAATATATATTAAATTATTTAAATATAATATATTATGTGTGTTAGTAATTAATTTAAGATCGCAAATAGTTTTAATCAGACGCTACCCTACTAGCAGGGTGCAGACCGGGAACTCAAAAGGTTCGACTCCGCCATTCGACTACTGTCGTGAACCACACTCCTAATAAACATTTTAAGTTTACCATGAGTGGTTAAATGGAATATTAGTAATATTTAATAGCATTCCTAGTCTTTTTCTTATAAAAGAAACAAAAATATCTTCTCCTAAGGGAATAAGCTTAACCAAAACTGCGCTAACTAGCAAGCGTTAGTGATCAAGGGCGTTGTAAAGTGCTCGAAACGTCGGATATATAAAATAAGTTAATATACGCGATAAAATCCGTAAAAACTAGTTTTTACGGATAAGCATTACTTAGAAGATTCGCCCGTACTTACTTACTAGATTAAATAAAAACTATATTAAATATGAATTTTCTATTCTCAATAATTTGACCTTTTGACTTGGTATTAATATACCGCATATATTTTTTTTATTTGATTACATAGGTGCTAGTACGCAAGGTCAGAACTATGGAGGTTGTTCTTCATCTTCATGATAAGTTTTATAATGTTTGACGTTTAATGACTTAAGAAATTTATGATGCAATATCAGCATTAAAATATAAGTAATTTTTCATTCCTGTCATGAAAGTTAGTTATGTTCCAACAACAATGTAAGTCTCCCTAACCAACTTATCATGTTGCCACCGCGTGTTCAACGTCGGCATCGGCGTGCTGCAATTAAAAGCTCTAATGAATCTATCTAAATTACCTACATAGCCGGCTGTAGATTCTACGCGGAAAAGGGTATTTGCATTGACTATATTTGTCAGATATCTTGTAATTTACGAGCCTTTATTGCGTTGTACTGATTATACCTGATCATTCCTCATTATTTGATGAAGCTATAGTATCTATCACAGATTCAATTTCGTATGTAACGGGAAGTAGACTTGTATTATATTTGTGTAAGTTCACTTTGTGTATTGAAAATTTAACTTCGACACGCAACAAAGCAAAATAATTATTACAATCGTCTGCAGACCTATGAAAGAGACAGTAATGTTATGAAAAGCATCAGATAGATCAAAGAACGAAAGCAATACAATCAACTAACTATTGAAGAAACCTCTGCTTTTTATGTTATTCTCATACCGGCTTTTTATAAGTTTATGGTACTATAAAAACGATAACCATGGCGCTTGTAATATTATGATTAGTATATACATAGATGTTATTGTAGTTTTTACGGTTTTTAACAGCGCTCATAAAGAGTTCGTAGGAGATTTTGATATGTGCTCTTGTAGTGTTACTTTCTATAAAATGACAGCAATATCATTAGAGCCAATTATATATTAGTAGCACAGTATCATGGACCACCAACGCTAATACTTATTCTATTTAGTGTTCCTTATTAAAAGAAAAAGGAAAATCTTGTGGAATCTTTTTTCGTGGTAGAGCCACGCTGCAGCTATATTTTGGTTGTAGCACGAATGGGTTTGCTCGACCGCGGTTAGCCCACGGTCTCATAGAATACCAGCGTAAAATAGCAACTTAATGCTGCTGTGTTTCGTATGGTGAGTGTAGAGAACCAAAGACCTTGCTAGTAGGCCTTATGTTACTATGGTAGGATAATAAGCCCTACTGCTTTAACGAACTCAAATAATCAATTTATACGTAATATATTTAATATTTGTGGTCAATAATCACATGAATGCAGCAATTAAGACTTAAAATTCTAAAATAATACATAAATTGGCTCGCCTAACAGTACTTAAAGCCATTAGTACAATGATGAAGAAACTGACAACCAAACTCACTCCTCGTGATTATCATCAGTGCTTCGGTTGTGTCTCGAGTTGAGTTGAGTGTGAGGTTGAGTTGAAAATTGGGTTGGTTGTTGGGTTGAGTGTCCTCCCAACTGAATTTCTGTCACAGCGGTCCGTCTCAACGGAGACTAACCCATCAGCACAATACAGAATTATAGTATCCGAATGTATGCGCAAGCACAGGTGCACTCTCTATTCCCTCACAATCATTAAATCGCAATCCGACACGGTACGAGACAGCTTAGGCGCAGGGCCAATATTTTTTTTTATAAGAGAGCGGGCAAACGAGCATGTGGCTCACCTGATGGTAAGTGACTACCGCCGCCCATGAACAACTGCAACACCAGGGGAATCGCAGATGCGTTGCCGGCCTTTTAAAAAGGTGTAAGCTCTTTTCTTGAAGGTCCCTAAGTCGTATCGGTCCGGAAAAATCGCTCGCACAAGGAAGTTGTGCGAGGAAGAAAACTTCTTCTAAATCGCACGGTGGTGGACCGCCAATCATCCGGATGGTATGAATGGTATCGCGAGTTTTGTCGCGATGTGCGATGGTGAAATTGGGCGGCTGGAATTAGTCCGAACAATTCCTCAGAGCACTCCCCGTGATAGATGCGATAAAATACGCAAAGAGATGCAACATCTCTGCGATGGATGCGGTCAAGTGGAAGGAGCTGGCACTGGCAGTTTACACGTAATTTAATAGCTTCTAATGTCAAAGCTTTAATTCTTCGACACACTTTGTCGAACTTCGACACCTTGTTCTGACTACGACATTCGTTTAATAATAAATGCATACATATATAGTGACATAAAATTCATAATAAAGCAACAAAACGACACAAGAAAAAGAAGTATAATAAGGCCTATGGTGAAATTTAGTAGGTCTTTTTTTATAGGAGAGGGGGCAAACGAGCATGCGGCTCACCTGATGGTAAGTGACTACCGCCGCCCATGAACAACTGCAACACCGGGGGAACCAGGGGAATCGCAGATGCGTTGCCGGCCTTTTAAAAAGGAGTAGGCTCTTTTCTTGAAGGTCCCTAAGTCGTATCGGTCCGGAAAAATCGCTGATGGTAATCGATTCCACAAGGAAGTCGTGCGAGGAAGAAAACAGCTTCTAAATCGCACAGTGGTGGACCGTCAATCATCCAGATGGTGTGGATGGTATCGGGAGTTCTGTCGCGATGTGCGTTCGTGAAATTTAGCGGCTGGGATTAATCCGAACAATTCCTCAGAGCACTCCCCATGGTAGATGCGAAAGAAAATGCAAAGGGATGCAACATCTCTTCGCAGTGCCAATGAATCGAGCTGATCAGAAAGGACTCGGTTGTTGATGACTCGAGCCGCTCTGCGCTGGATGCGGTCAAGTGGAAGGAGCTGACACTGGGGTGCCCCGGCCCAGAGATGAGAACATTATTCCATGTGGGGCCGAACTTGCGCTTTGTAAAGTTGCAAGCGATGTGCCGGCATGAAATACTGTCTCGCTCTGCTGAGCACGCCAAGCTTTTTAAAAGGTCAATTTGGCCTTCTCTTCCAAGTGACCACGAAACTGCACGTCACTCGATATGTCGACGCCGAGGATTCAAGTACAAGTGTTATCTAGTGGTATATTTATCAAATACTATAAAAAATAGTTAAAAACAGTAATGTGACAGTTTTTGTGTAAACTAAATAGATACTATTTAAAACATAAATACACAGGGTAAAACACAAATAGACAGTGATAAAAAGGTATAAATGAGCCTAATCACACCCAACAAACTGTTCATGGTGAGTTGAAACAATCTAGTGATCAGAAAGCTTTATTTCCATTTATTAAAACCGGTACATTTTAAATTTGATATGCCCGCCACGCCGTCTTCACATTATAAAAGATTACATGAAAAGCGACATCTAGTTGGAAGTAGTGAAATTACAATATAAATAGCGTCATCTAGTTTGAAGTATATGAAACTAATAACAACACATCTGCTGTCTGTTTAACCCTAGATAGCTAACCTTCCTAAATATCCCTTTAAAGCTAACCATCCGTTGAGGCGTAACTCTTTCGAATTTGCGTAATTTAAAAATTTCTTAGCTCTTATTTTTAACTTAAATAGCTTAGGTACGCTAAAAAGTACCCTTCACACAAAAATATATACAAATAATATCGATAATTTTATTATTACTTATCAAGGTAGTCCTAAGTGTTTGCGAGCATGGCGACGTCACAGGGCGAACCTCCAACTTTCCCGGCTTCTGCCGAGGAGGTGATGAACATGGACACCTTTAGTAATGTGATCGCGAAACTTACCTCCTGCATCAGCGCAGCAGTGAGTAAAGGGAAGAACGTTACTGCTACTAACAAGCGAATTATAAATATGGCGGTTGAAGAGATCCGCCGTGCCAGTAGAAATATTGCAAATATCTGCCAACCATCCAACCCTACCCCACCTGCTTTGGGTGAGGTCAGAAATAATTAGTGGACTGCGTTCGTCAGGAGATAACGGATTTCAAAAAGAAAATGGCAAACACGGACAACATATGCTCAGGCTGCAGCAACGGGCAGTCACAATAATACCATCTTGTCGAGTAACAGGCCTGCACCACCGCATACTCCAGTAACCAAGCCCGCCATCATCGTTAGTACCACTGCAGATGCAAAGTCAAGACAGGAGGTTATAGAAACTTTTAAGAAAATAGTAGCTATAGAGAATCTAATTATGCACCTTCTCGTATACAACCTGTGTCAAATAATAAAATTCATGCATTGAGTTTGATAATCAACAACACTGTGATGACATATAGAATGTGATGAAAAATAAAAGTGAGTTCAAAGCTGAACCAGTGCGCAGCCTTAAGCCGATGGTTATACTCAAGGGTATCTCCAAGGATGTTCCAGCGGAGGAACTTACTAACATTATCAGCAGCCAAAACTCGGAACTTACGGAGCTAATTGAATCTGGTGAAGGTGAGAATTTTAAATTAAGATTTAAACATGAACATCATAATAAAAATTTGTACAATGCAGTATTATTTTTGATAGAACCTAAATTATACCGGAAGATGATCGAGTTAAGTAGAGTTAGTGTCGACTACCAGCGCGTACATGTTGGTACTTTTTTACCATTCATTCAGTGCCACAAATGTTTGCAATTTGGTCATATGAAGTCAAAGTGTGAAATAAAACTAAAAACCACAATTTCATTACTTTAATTAATTTAGTTATGGTGTGTTGGTTCTGGTGTTTAAACTTACATTCTAAACTAGACATTATTACCAGTGAGAGCAATTAAAACGTAACTTTATAATATTAAGAATATATTTGAATCAAATTAAAAGAAACAATATAGATAGGTAATAATTTTTAGTTTTAAAACTAATCTAAGTAGATGGATGAATTTGATGATTTTTAACAAGTTTGTTGATATCAGGTTCGATTTTACTCAAAAATAGTCGTAAGTCGCCGCGTTCATGGTTTAGGTTACATGCAAATGATTTCTTTTTTAGTAAGCAACGTTGTCACAGCGCTAAATCCACGTTCACACTAATATGACGATGGGAATGCTATCAAAAATTGTTGAACGATCGAACATAATCCAGGGTACAACTGCAGGATTGTCTTTTGTAGCCAAAATTCTTGGTAGCCATTTTTGAATTTGATTTTTACTTCCTCGTTCGTTGTCAGTTCTAGAAGTTCTTCTTCCAGTTGGGGTGATACTGCTATGTTGACTTTTGAAAAAGGATCTAACACCCAGTCTGCTATTTCCAATTTCAAAATGACCTGGAATCTTTCAATGAAATCACTGTGGAGATTTTCCAAGTGTTGGCAGTAGGTAGAAAAATAAATTGGTCGTCGTTGTTGCAGGATACTGATAAATTATGGAACTCACGTCTGCCAATATTCTTCTTGTGTAAGAGCAGCTTGACTATGAAAGCACCCACGACATTTTTTGTTTTTATTAAGTTCAAGTCATCGCCTTGAAGTTGGAGATTCATATCATTAAGTAATTTATAAAGGTCTGTCAGGTGTGCGATATCATTCTTTGATGTGATGAGGTTGTCGCGCAATTCTGTGTCTTTGTTTTCCAAAAACTCTACGATAGAGTCAAACAGATTGTAAAATCGAGTCAGACAATTTCCTTTTGATAGCCAACGCACTTTTTTGTGAAAGATCAATCGGTTAAAAACTTCATCATTAGTAACAAACTATATATTTAAATCTCTTTGGTAACAAAGCTGATTAAATAATCTGTCATTCAAAGAGCTGTTTCGGATTTTATTGAAACAGTCGTTCACTTAAATTTCAAGCAACCAAATGATGTCGATGTAACAAGCAATTTTGTTTTTTAAGTACGCTATGAAGCCTTTTTGTCACCCCGTCGTAGCTGGAGCACCATATGTAGCTGCTGATATAATATCCCTCAAGGGAATTCCTTTTTCATCACAAAACTTTTCCATTGTTTTAAATATGGTTTCTCCTTTTGTGTCTGTCTCTAAATTTCTAGCAAATAATAGTTGTTGACATATTTTTTCATCTTTAATAAACCTCACTTAAGACAGCAACAATATAAACAATATAATGGTAAAGTGGACTCATGCTTTGGATCATCATCATTGAAAATTGACTAGTCTTCAAATGATTGCACAATAACTCTTAAATGTTTTCAGCCATTTCATCAATTCGTCTTTGCACAGAGCTATTGCTCAAAGAAATTTTTCGAATTATGTCTGCCGCCGGTTATGCCACATTAGTTATAACGTCTTTTATTGCCGGCAAAATTAACGTTTCTCCGATGATGTGTGGTTTACCTGTTTGAGCAATTAACAAAGAGATATTGTATGAAGCTCGAAGTCCGTCATCGTCTTGCTTAGCAGCCACCGAAATAAGTTTTGATACTCGTACACTTCGCTGAACATTATGCTTCTTTTCCATGTCTTGAAAATAGGCTACATTTTTGTTCTTCTTATCTGGATGCATTTTGTTCAAAAGATCGTGAAGTCTTAAAGGCTTCATTGCTTCGTTTGAAAATGTTTTTGAACATAGAAGGTACTAAAGGCAAAGATGGATTTGTCAAATTTTTTATGAATCCATATTTAATATATTCTGCACTATATTGCCGTCTCTTCTTTTTTGCTTCCGACATGGCTTTGTTTTTACAAATATGTTGTGACAGGAATAAGACAAACACGCACAAACTCGTTTTTCTCTTTCGACACTCAATCGTACTGAGCAAGTTAAGACAAGTATCAATGAACCAGCTGACTACTTGCTACCGTATTGCACCAATAGCGTTGTTTAACAAAAACCTTTTACAACTTGATTGCGTACGCCGTACGGGTTATTCTACGAAATCTATGTTATGTATTTCTAGTTTATATCCCATCATACAGGTCAGAAATATAAACTAATTATTCGATATTGAGTATTAGGTAGGTCTTAATTTTAGTAAATTTTGCAATATAAAGTATCTAAAGGAAATTATTATAATACTAAATTTGCACAACGTTTTGGCGACTTTATCAAAAGACAAATTTATAATAAGGTCGTAAAAAATTGTAATATTAGTAATAAAAACTACATATCTGCCAAATTAATTTTATTGAAATGGTTGGTCACCCCATCATATGAGGCAACAGAAGAATTGTTAAAAACTGGCTTTTGCTAATTGATGGTATTTGTAAAATTATTAGATAAATTTTGTTATTGTATTAATTTTCTATTTACTTTTTTTTAAATGCACATAGTTAATACATTTCAGTTTTACATAGCTTACCTTTGTTTTTATAGTTTTCTTTCTTTTTATGTTCAAATATTTAAAGCAATAAGCGCTTAATGAACTATGATCTCTATTATTTTTGTTACTGCTAATAAAACATTTATCATTTCTGTTTTTTTCAATTACAAATCAACCATCGCACCCCCCCCCCCCCAAACCACGCCAACGCTCCCCATTTTTTCTCTGGGCCTTAACGCCCTTTTCTAGGTCTCCAACGCCGCCACAAGGGGCAACATTTATTTTAATTTATTTGCTAAAATACAGGTTTTGGCTTAGTTCGGCAATGGATGCTCTTTTTCATGTTAAATATTCAAGTAAGATTAAATATTCCTTTGTAATTTATAAATAGGCATATTGCTAACTGATATATATATATATATATATATATATATATATATATATGGAAAATAAAGATTATTATTATTTCATCCACAACTGAACATGCTAGTAATTCTTCTACCTTTTTATACAGAACCAAGAAGCAGGAAGTTTTCAAGAACTCACATCACACTCACATGATACTTTCAGACATTCTTGACAAAGACACACTAAGCATAGAAGAATTAGACCGGGTCGTTGAAGACGTCACCAGCATTATACACTGTGCCTGTCGTGATAGCATGTACACTTATGGTAAAGAAAACATAAATAGAAAGCCCCCTGGTGGACGAAGGAGCTGGAGCTCATGAAGTGGGAAGTGATTGACATCCATCACCAACTTCATGCCGCCAAACATCACAACTTACCCCTTGACGATTTAATTCAGGCACAAGCTGCTAAGAAAGCGGCCTACGCTCAGACGTTGCGGAATAAGTCGACCAAAGATTTTCGTAAATTTTGTGACCTACAGACTAAGGAAAATGTTTGGTCTTTAACCAACAGACTATTAAGCACCACTGCACCCCGACGACCACCAGTCACTCTTATTTTTTTTATAGGATAGGGTGACAAACGAGCACACAGTCCACCTGATGGTAAGTGGTTGCTGTGACCCATAAACATCTACATTTAGTGAGGACTAAGATGGAATGCCTCTTTTCAAGTAAAATGGGTCTCCGGTTCACTACACTCACCATACGAAACACAGCAGCGTTACGCTGCTATTTTACGCTGGTATTCTGTGAGAGCGTGGTCCTTCCCCGGTCGAGCCGACCCATTCGCGCTACAACTATACCACTAATATAGCTGCAGCATGGCTTTACAACGTAATAAATCCTTATGTTATAAGCACACTAAAACCAAAAATATATTCCTAACTAGCAATATCTGTTTTATAAAGAACCAGAACCTCTATTTCAATTTTATGGATTTATTGTAAGGAGCAATACATAGCGAATTGTAGAGGTTAAACTCTCTCTACGGTCGTAACTTTCCTCTTGCATGTCTCTCCTTTATGTTAACACGTCGTTTGTTTTACCAAGCGTTTGCACATTTTACTTAGACGTGCTAAGCACGTTCGTAGACATTTTATTATCATCTGCCAGCTACTGTTTTAAATCCTGGACCTGTACATATTTGTTTTAGTTTGGCGAAGGTGAGTCTCGATTATAGGATAATATGTAATATACTAGGTATGTTGCGAACAAAAGTGGGGCGGAGTTTCTTTGTATAAAATTTATTGTATAATTTAATTTAAACATTATTATAAGGGATAAAGGATATTTATATTTTAAAGCATATAAATAAATTTGAAGTGTCAAGAAGCTCAGGGGATTATTTGCATGCTGTTAAGACATAGACAACCATTGTCCATCTGTCTGTCCGGGCTAATCTATGGAATGGCCGAACTGATTGCGATAAAACTTTACGAACAGATGGACAGCAATATGGATACCGAGAGAGATCTAGACTATATTTATTTAACCCGAAAAACTTTAAGTAATTTTTTTTTTGAAAAACGAAAAACCACGACAAAGTAATAAAATAAATCTTTGGTAACTCTAAATTTATTATTATTTTAAATAAACACCAAAGTCTTAGGTCAATATAAATTTATTATTATTTTATAACTAGCGATAAGATCCGGCTTCGCCTAGATAGGATAGGCTGTTCCGATGTGGTTGGTAACCATTCTCCAGATCTTGAGAGGTTTCTTTTAGTGAAAGGCCAATACACACTGGTAATGCCACTCCTTCCTATTACCAATTTTTGTGACACTTTGTATCAGCATTTCCGGATAGCATTTTTATCAATTAGTTACCTGAGTCTTGTCCTTAAATCGGTACGATTTAAGGATAAGACTCGCTGGTTAAGTTGGACCTTGAAAATAAAAAAACGACATATTATAGAAAAGGATGCAAACGAGCATACGGCTCGTCTGATGATAAGTGATCACTGTAGCCCGTCAATGTTATCAACGCCAGAAGAATTTCAGGTGTGTGGCCGGCCTTTTTGAAAAATAGGCCTTTTCTTGGATCGTATGATATTTATAAAATTAAAAAAAAATACTTTTATTTAAATAGGAAATTAGAAAAGCCGTCGATAGTAAAATATGAATATGACTGCTTCTTTGTTCTAGTAGTTGTAAGCGCGACCGGTGAATTTGTGGTCTCGGGACTCAATGCTGGTCCGGTCGTTCCATAATCTAATGAAGTCCGTCGTCATACAATAGAGCAGTGTTACCAGGTTATTCCGTTAACGCTAACGTAACGTAACGTTAACGCTAAGAAATCCACCCTAGGGTAGATACTCGGAAACACATGTTTGTTTATCCACCCTAAACGGGGCGGATAGTCGGAATTCACTTTTCGATAGTTGTTCCACCTTTCCAGCCCAAGTACAATTCAACAGAAAATACATAGTATAGAAAAGTATTATTACTTTAATATAATATTGATTAATTTTTAATAACCACAAACTTAAACAAAAATCATATATGTATTGCATTTAAACCAAATTAAACTTCCTCGTTTTAAATAATAATAAATAATTTATAAATTCTGCAATATGTGCAGAAAATGACCAACACTAATTTCGTTATTGAGTAGACGTAATTGTATGTCCTGTATAAATTCGTCTCTTTTAAATGTACATTTGCAATCGTTTTCTAAATTTCTTTTATTACAACAGATGTGTTAGCACATTTCTGGACGTTTTTTTGCAAGCAATCCAAAAACTTTACTAATTTTAATTTAATTAGATCTTTAATTTCATTTGATATTGTGTTATCAGTGATTGTTAAATAATTCCTATTATGTGTCATTAAAAAATAATTGTGTTATTATCGTTTTGTTTTATATTATTATTTTTTAATTACAAATATAAAATAGATTATGAGTCATAGTATTGTCATAATAATTATCATAGATAATTTAATTTGGGAGATTTGTAAAGAATATTATATAAGTATATTTATTTGCTAAACAATTGTAATTAATTGACTTATCAGTAATATTTTACACGTGGTAGAGCCGTGCTACAGTATAATTGTTGCACGAATGGGTCGGCTTGACCGGGGAAGGACCACGCTCTCACAGAATACCAGCGTAAAATAGCAGTTTAACACTGCTGTGTTTCGTATGGTGAGTGTAGAGAACCGGAGACCCTTTTTACTGGGAAGGAGGCATTCCATCTTAGTCCTCACGGGTGACAATGCATCTGCATTTTGATTCGCAAACGAGGATAGATGTAGATGTCTATGGGCCACAGCAATCACTTACCATCAGGTGGACTGTGTGCTCGTTTGTCACCCTATCCTATAAAAAAATTATAATAGTGGTTTACTTATTTTCATATTATGAAAGTATTTGGATTGTATAATTCTTACACATTCGAACTGTTGCTAGGTTCAGTTTGGATAGGTAGTAGGGGTAGCTACAACAATAATTGTGTGATATTATTTAAACGATTGCAATAATGATTGAAGTGCCTTTCGTGCTATAACATTAGTAAAGGAAACAACTAACAATCACGCGTGTTATTATTCCTTTCTGCGACTCCTGTAATAATTGTTTTATGCCAAGATTTGAATTTGTAGTTCTGTGAGACACTCCGAATACAATTTTAACAGCCATATAATTTTCGTCCTTGAGCTCTGTCTATTCATTGTAATTCACAAACGCCATATTATCATCATTATTCAATTACTTAAATTATATTACATCTATATGTATGTATGTATTTAATTAGTCTAAGGTCACATCGAATGACGTGTAATTGAACAATTAAAAGTATTTCAATTTTGACCTTTAAACAAGAAGTATGTATGTATTTTTATAAGCATGTTATCATGTTTTTATAAACGACAGTCCTCAGGGTGCGTGCGTTATAAGTTGCCAGGTCGATTCGTTGTAGATCGCAACCGAACCTCCAACGGAGATTCTTAGCACCCCCTGCCCCGCCGTTACCATGGTCGCCACCGTAGCCAGGAATAGCGGTGCCGCCGGGGACTGGGGGCCGTTTATTAGTGTCGTTGCTCATGGGGGTATATTGCCATATTGCTTTTATTAGAAAGATGCTGCTGCCCATCTTCTGTCTCAGTTTTCCTTTTTCGCCTCTTACGACCTCCACGGGAAGATATGGGGTAGTGGGTATTCTTGCCCGCCATTACACGTCTAGTAGTATTAAGTATTCGTTTGTCTTTCTGGTCTAAAAATATAAATATATATATTTTATTCAATATAGATAATAAGTTATACTTTTTTGTAAACCGTTCATATTTTGTTTAATTTACCACTGGTTCGGAATAAAACTCTGTACTGGGAAAAACATTAAAAAATCTAGCAGGACATTTTTTTTTGGAAAAAATAACAGTTTATAATTATATATTAGGCCACAATTAACTACACAAAAGAAATAGAAATAGGTCGGTAGCATCATCTCACCTCAGTCTGGTTGTATAACGATGGTGCCTTCGCATTGCAACAATTCTCATACGAAATATACTAGATAATAGATAGATTTCTGATAGATGTAGCAATATGATATCTATCAATTAGAGGAGGACTATGCTCAGCAATCGAACGTTTAAAATTTCCTTTTTTTAAATATTTATAATGAAAAAAATTACATGCGTTAATTTTATATTGTGCTCAAAAGACATAAGTCACAATGGCTTCTAAGAACAAGCTTACTTTATCCCTTGATCCTTCTTTCTTTCCTTTTGAGGCATTCGTTTACAAACAGTTGTTATTGGTTAAAGCAAAACATTAGCATAAGGTCAACTCTCATTACTTTCTCAACTTTCAATGCGTATAGTCTATTGATAGATAAATGAGTAATGTATGCCCGAAGCGAGTGCCTATGTCGTCGCTTGCATCATGCATAAGGAACTCGTACGTAGATTGTAGATACGACACGCGATCTGATTATCACTTATCATTTAAATTTGTTTGCCAGTCACGGATCTAACGCGCGTTTGCATCTGGAAGAAATCCTAAGGAGTTGCGTTAAAAACCCTTTCCGAAAACACTCGGATAGCCATAATATCATTTAAGATGAAATGCACAAGTTCTAAAATATATTTAAACGCGTTAGAGCAATATAGCAACTTTTTATAACTACTACACGAATGTGTGAACTCGACTGGAGAAAGACCCGGTAGAATACCAGCGCTTAATAGCAGCATAATGCATCTGTACTTCGTATGGTGAGACGACAAGAACCGAAAACTCTTTTTTTGAGTCTTGATTGAGGATAAATGTAGATGTCTATGGGCCACAGCATCCACTTACCATCAGGTAGACTGTGTGCTCGTTTGTCACCCTTACATTATATATATATATATATATATATATATATATATATATATATATATATATATATATATATATATTTATATGTATAGATAATTTTAAAAACCAAAGGTTTTAAAGTTTTAGTATTTTCCTTAATCTTTAAATAAAACGCCCTTTTTGATCGGCCAATTTAAAAAACACAAATCTTTAAAACATAAAAAATAAAAGCTTGCCGTGATGCAGAGGAGGATTCTACACTCTATTTCGTCTCTTGGGTCATCTACGAGACGAAATGTTGGACGTGAATATGGGATATGCCAGAAAATGGAACGGCTTCCGATAGTTGGCGTTATGACCATTTCGTTTACAATATTCAGCAGTGGACTTTGACGGGCTGATGACAAATAATGTCTTCATTGTTAAATATCATCATCATCATCATTACAGCCCTTCACTAGTCCACTGCTGAACATAGGCCTCCCCCAAGGAATGCCACAAAGCACGGTCCTGAGCCGCCTGCATCCATCCTGCATGTCTTACCAGGTTGTCACTCCATCTAGTGGGGGGGCTAAAAAAATGTTAAATATAAAAATTATAAAATATAAAATAAAAATCATAAAATGATAAAAGCATAAAATTGGTGAGGTTTAATCATTAAATCAATTGAACTTGTAACTATGAATGCGTTCGTTTATTATTGTGTCTGATATTCAACCGTGTCGTGCAAAATTGCAGAAACGACCTTCTGAAAATAACAAGTAATCTCGAAATCTACATTCTATTTTCTTTGAAATAGTATACATACCACATTATATAATAGGGCTGCTGCCACAAGAAAAATGCATTTATCTTCAAATCTGTATAACTTTATGTTTTTGTGGATTGAAACATTTCTGCACAACACTGTCCAATTTTTTATCGCATTAATCTTATCAAAAAATTTAATAATATTTTTATTGAATGGAAAACATGCTTTTTAAAAATAGAATAATATAAAAAATACAAACCTATGTATATATCAAAATAAAATTCGTAGAAGTTTAACGATTTAATCAAATACTATGAATTCATTCGTTTGTTACTGTGCCTTTTAATTTTTAGTTGCATACCTACTCATTATGACAATAATCAAAAAAAACTTGTAATAAGTTAGTTTAAATTGCAATAAAGAATTAAATACATGCTTCGTCAAAATGGTTAACTTTTTGTCTGTAAGAAAAAAGTCTTTTAGCGGGTTACGTTCACGACTTTAAATCAATTTTTAGAAACTACATTATGAGTGCTGCAAACAGACATTTGTAAATCAAATTAAATACATTTCGAGCGCCTCATTACGAGTTACTTTTTTTTTAGAATATCAATAGTTCATCTGAGGTCAAGTAATTTGGCATCGTACTATTACCCACTTTATAATATGTTAATAGAGAGGCTATAACAGCGTCCATTCTCTCGTATATCCGGAATCATATACGCGTAGTTACTCCCTATATAAGGGAGTTGAAATTATTTCTAATAACCTAATTTTATATCTTTCAATAATACATTTGCTTACATAATGGCCACAATAAGGTGCAAAACGTAGTATCTATATTAGGAGCATATTATCATCGTGTTAATTTACGACCTGGAGAGCTATAAGCATTGTTATTTCGTGAGAGATATAAATTATTACGTCTCAGATGCCGTAAAAGAACGTTGTTATAATAATTTGCATCACACCTAACGAGGAATTCTATTTTAGTTTTTAGGGGTGACAACATATCTGCATTTTGATTTTTAATCGAGGATCGACGTAGCTACCACTTACCATCAGGTGGGTTATGTGTTCATTTGTTATTCTTCATCTATAACACATTAGGATCTCACGTATTTAGATCCCACCCATATTTTAGCAATAAGAATGCCCATTTCTCAAAGCAATAGCTGAGTGAATTTAAATTGAAAATTTTAAATTGAAATTGAAAAAATTTGAAAAAGGCTTGCTTAAATTTCCATCGCGCTTATAGATGATGATGACCAATCAACTAGCGTCATGGGGTGAAACACATGTCCGCAGTGGCGTAAAGTCCACTGATGAAGAAGAAGGAGAAAGATTATTTTACGATTTTTTTTGTCTGTCTGTCTGTCTGTCTGTGTATTCACGATTGAGATGGTATATACATAGGTATTGGACCCTGGACAACATATAGCAAACTTTTATCCGACTATAGAAGTGCAAAAATGAGGTTTTACCCTTCCTTAGATGTTTTTTCATAAACAGCTGATAAGTCCATCTGTCAGAAGCGAAATAACGCAGAATTCTTCTAAAGTATACTTTTATACATATTTTTTTTTAATTTTTAATTGTAATGATATAATTGAGAACGGCGATAACAATCTAAATTTTGTAAATTGCGTCGTCTAAGAAAGTCTAGCGAAATCATTAAACTTTATTTTTTATAGATGTTCAAATTGAAGAGTGTGATGTTTTTCCATAAATTTTGTGTGTTGTAGTCACCAACAAAAAAAAGGAACGATAATGATAATAAAATAAATAGATAAATACTTATTACACGTGGGAGTCGGCGAATCAAAGACTACTATACTCTTGGATAGTTTCTGTTATATTGTGAGTGGCGCCAATACTGCCCACGCAGTCCAGCTTCTCAACTCCTATGAATTAATGGGCGTGCCCTTGCATAAGCTGGCGGTAAAAGTCACAGTCACAGTTCTGCTGATACGCAACTTTGATACACCGAGATTGTGCAACGACACGTGGCTGTACATCACAGAGCTGGGGATAAAAATTATAAAGGACACTATTTTTCTATGATTGTAGCATGAACGGGCCGACTCGACTGCGGTAAGACCATGCTCTTACGGAATACTAGAGTAAAATAGCAGCTTAATGCCGCTGTATTTCGTATGGTGAGTGAGGAGAACCGGAGACCCTTTTTACTGGAAACGAGGCATTCCATCTTATCCCTCAGGGGTGACAACACATCTGCATTTTAATTATTAATCGATAAATGTAGATGTCTATGGACCACAGCATCCACTTATCGCCAGGTGGACTGTGCGCCCGTCACCCTCATTAAATTTTTAAAAAAATCTAAGGAGAGTGTGTTTCGATTCCCAGCATTCCGAATATTTCAGATAATTCACCATTTCAATTTAAAAGTCTGCAACTCTCGTTGAAGTGAGCACCATTAGTCCCAGGGTCAGACAAAGTGGCGGGTATTCATTAGCGTACTTCGTGCTTTTCGCATATTCATGTGTATACGGTCTTTTCGAGCGTATCGAGCTTGAAACTTGCACGTGTTGGCGGAAAATAAAAAAAAATTACACAGTTTACACTTAAATTTTACTTTAAATCCTCACCATTTATTGTGTGGCGGGTGGAAGGAAAAGGGGAGATCTCCCACCGGGCTAGGTGTGCTGCCCGGGGAGCGGCTAAAGCTCCGAGTGGTAGTTCGGAGCTATTCTATATATACTTCTTTAATTTCGGAACTTTGTTAGCGTGATTTAAGGCTTCGATGTGTTTCACATCACCCCCCTGCTCAGACCGGGGGTCGATAGTGCAGTCCGATTGCCGGTGCGTCCTTAATGCCGGTGGGGAATGCATGCTGTATGTGTAAGGGCAAGTGACGCCGGTGCGATCGATATACCGGTGTGTAATGCATGCCATACTACGTACGTGCAAGTGATGCCGGTGAGAACGATGAGCCGGAGCAAGTGCCAGGGATTGCCTTGTAGTCTGCGGTGAGTCGGGAAGAAGGCAAGTAATCTGCGAGAGTGCCGTGAAGCAGAGGCGAGCAGTAAGGCTCAGAGCCGTGCCGAACACTGTAGCGCAGAGAGTAGCTTGAAGGAACAGGAAGCATTATTATTCCAATGCTGCGATGAACCTTTGTAAAGCTAGATGCCTTGCAGAATGGGAAGACTGCAGACAATATCTGCTCGGGAGCGAATGAATGGGGTACTTGAGGATGATGACGAAGATTTAAAGTTGTAGTTTCCGAAGGTTGTTGGTTGCGTGTTCATATCATGTCGGGTGGTCACCACTGTAGCCGGTGGAAGGAAAAGGGGAGATCTCCCGCCGGGCAAGTTGTTTTTGCCCGGGGAGCGGCCAACGCTCCGGTTAGTAATTCGGAGCTATTCTATATATGTTGCTTTAACTTCGGAACTTTGTTAGCGCGATTTAGGCTTCGATGTGTTTCGCTTGTGGCGCGACGACAGCGCCGCCGTAATTGCAATGTGAGCGGGACTTCAAAATACGTCCTTGGATCAGACAAATAAGTAACCTACTGTAGTTAGCAATGTATATTGCATTTACAACTATACAAATAAATAAAATTGCAGTGTCCGTTTGTAATGTCAAAATAACTATTTTTTACTAATTGCATATGAAAGTATATACAGTACTTATAACAAAAACACAATTTTTAACATTTTTGTCTGTCTGTCTGTCTGTTTGTTCCGGCTAATCTCCAAAACGGCTGGACCGATTTTGACGAGACTTTCACAGGTAGATAGCTCATGTTATAAGGAGTAACTTAAGCTACTTATATTTTAGAAAAATATTTAGAGTTCCGTGCAACAAAATTAAATCCCTAAATTACACGCGGGCGAAGTCGCGGTGTTTGTTACCAAACTCCTCCGAAACGGCTGAACCGTTTGTATGAAATTTTGTGTGCATATCGGGTAGGTCTGAGAATCGGCCAACAGCTATTTTTCAAACCCCTAAATGATAAGGGTGACCCACCCTTAAATATTTTTTTTATATTTTTGACAATTTTTTTTATTTTTATTTTAATATGATTTAGCATTGAAAAATACATATAACTTCAAATTTTCCTCTTCTACGATCAACCCTTGTTTTTTAATCGTGATTTTTAAAACTAAAAAATATTTCCTAGAAATAATGTATATAGCAAAACAACGTTTGCCGAGTCAGCTAGTATATAGCTAGTGTATATACATTACTAATAGATCATTCGTTCATCATTAGTAATAATATATGCCACGTCATAAGCAATTTGACCTATACGCGAAATATGTCGTAGACAGTAACTTCTTGAAATGTTGACATTCAAATTCAATGTACTCAACATTCAATGTAGCAACTAGCAACAAAAATGTTAATTCCCACTTCTACGCGGACGAAGCCGCAAGCAACAGCTTCAATATAAATGTATATTTTGTGAGAAAATATTTTTACAATGGACAAGTTTTCATTTGCACCTAAATGTAGTCCACTCGATCTAGCTAAGGTTCATTTTTTAATTACAGGAGTATCGATTTTTTTAATTTTTATTTATGAAATTGAAGTGAAAATCAACCCGCAGTCCATCCAATGGCTAACGACCACTGAAGCCTATGAAAACTGCATTTAATTCAAAACAAAAAAGTCTAAAGATGCGCTGCCACTTCTAAGGACCAAGATGGAATGCCTCACAGCGTACAATTAGACGCAGTTCCAATATCCAGTGAATGAAGTGAAATGAAAGTGTCGTCCAATGAATTAAGCAGTCCGCATAAGCCAAGATGTGTTCTTTATGCTAAAATATATTTAGGGGCTGTACTTTTACATAGTATAAACGATTTTAGCAAAGAGTCGCCGTCAATAATGAGCAAAATTATTAACATTTCGAATCGAGCCTTCAGCATTCATTATTGATCTTCGATCAAGTTGATCGAAGTTATTAATACAATAAACGTCTACAACTTAGGTGGAACATTCTTCCGTAATATACTGTACTCTGTACTCTCTATCTCTAGTAAACATCCACATGATTAAAAACATAAATTGTAAATTGGTTTTAGAACTTGTTGCGTTGTGATTTGTTTGGGGCACGATGAAGAGTTTAGCTCATCGAGTTAAAAATAAAGACAGTTGTTTTATAATAGTATTATGTCGTTAACTCTTACTTTTAAGATGTGTTGTGTTATATAACTTACAATATTAAACTATGCGGTGAAATTTTAAAAGTTACCTTATAAATAATTATTATAATTTGCATAACTCTGTGAGTTTCATTATTTCGTATTTGAATAATTTAACAAAAATATGATACCTAGTAAGATGGCAAAAGGCTTATGCGCAGGCGCTGCGACTAGCGTCACGTGACGGCTTGCATGTGTTACGTAAGTCAGCGTTTTTCAAACATTAATAACGTTACACCAACAAATTAATTTTAAACAATAAAAATAGAGAACAGAAGTGATAAACGAACCTACAGTCCACTTGATGGTAAGCCTATGAACACCTACAATCAACTTCAAACAAAAAAGGCTACAAATACGTTGGTACCTTTAAGGTCAAAGACGAGATGTCTCACACTGTAATTATGCTGGCTTTCTATACTCTTCAGACCTAACAGTGGAACCGGAATAAACCTATTTTTAACAATTTATGGCGCCAAGTAGTTAAGAGCGTGACACCTACCTATGGACAAGAACAGAAAAGAAACCCTACCTACCAATTGCTTTTTATAATTTGCCTTGATCTTCACATTTTAAGGTAAAGATAAGTCTATTGACACGGGTGGGTGCAGCACAATATCGTGAAAACTTCAGCTTTAAAAGCGATCGATAGATGTGTACAGAGCAGTAAACCGTGATTTTCCTCATCATCACATTGATTTTTCTTAAACAAAAATGTATACAGATTTACGCATCAATCTCGCCACATCTAGATGAAGAGATGGAGGGAATGTATGAGGATATCTCTAGAGCCATACATTCCTCCAAAACCCACTATACGGTCTTAATGGGAGACTTAAACTCAAAACTAGGCAACATAGAGAACGGTGAGCTGAAAGTAGAGAAATTCGGCAACGGAACCCAACGGACCAGCGGCGGGACGACTTCATGGAGAAAGAGGGACTCTTTATGATGAACTCTTTCTTCCAGAAGCGGTCCTACAGGAAAAAGACCTGGTTGAGCCCCGACGGTTCGACAAAAAATGAGATTGACTTCATTATGACGACGAGACGGCAACTGTTCAGTGACGTGTCAGTGATCGCGAGGCTGAAAACTGGTAGCGATTACCGAATGGTTAGAGGCACACTGAATCTAAACGTTAAGTCGGAGAGGTGTCGTCCAATGAAGTCAACGCTCCGTCCCCTTTGTGCTCCAATCCAAAGTCCCGTAACCATTCAGCTCGAGTTATAAAACCGTTTTTAGTGCCTAGAAGACTGCAATGAAGTGGACGATATGAATGACAAGCTCGTGGAAACTGTCAATGCGGTTGGAGCTAAGTTTTGCGAGACCCGCCGCAGAAGAACACAAAAACTCTCCGACCACACTCTTAATCTTATGGCTGTTTGACGGGAAATGAAGCTGCAATCTTCAGTAGATTTGATAGCATACAGGTAACTGAACAGACAGATCTCCAAATGCATGCGGCGGGACTTACGCAACTTTAATACTGATCATATTGAAGAAGTGATCGAGCGGAACCAGGGCTCCAAAGTCTTTGCCAGAGATCTGTCTGTCAGAAAGAGCCAAATGTCGAAGCTGAAGACCGAATGTGGCAACATCGTTTCCGGGACACCTGAGATTTTGAGTGAGATTGAGAGGTTATATGGGCGGTTGTACAAGTCATCGTTGGAGCTATACGCAAGTGTGAGTAACGATCCAAGAGCAAGTCTTATCCGACACTATTCCGATGATATCCCAGACAGAGTGAGATTAGAATGACTATCCGGCACCTTAAAAACGGCAAGTCCCCGGGCGAGGATGGAATTATAGCAGAGCTTCTGAAAGCGGGTGGAAAACCGGTACTTGAAGTCCTTCAGAAGCTCTTTAATTCCGTCCTCCATGTTGACACTACTCCGGAGACGTGGAGCAAGAAGTACGGTGGTGGTCTTGTGCTTCAAGAAAGGCGACAACGCTCTCTTGAAGAACTACAGACCGATTTCACTTCTAAGCCGCGTCTACGTGCTGTTTTCGAGAATCATTACGAATCATCTCACACGCTGACACAACGACTTCTAGCCTCCCGAACAAGCCTTTTTCCGAAAAGGCTTTACCATAGACCACATACATACCCTTCGGCAAATTTACAGAAGACCGAAGAGTACAATCTGCCACTTTGTCTTGCGTATGTGGACTACGAGAAGGCCTTTGATTCCCTCGAAATTTGGGCGGTGCTGCAATCCCTCCAGTGGTGCCAAGTAGACTGTCAGTATATCGAAGTGTTTGTACAGTAGGCCTATGATGGCTATCCAAGTACAGAACTAGAGTACAAAACCTATTCAACTGCAGAGAGGTATAAGACACGGTGAGGTTATATCACCATAACTCTTCACCGCTGCATTGGAAGACGTTTTCAAGCTACTGGACTGGTAAGAATACGGTATTAACGTCAATAGCGAGTACATCACACACTTTCAATTTGCCGACGATATAGTCCTTGCGGCAGAACCGCTGGAGGATCTAAGCATTATGCTCAATGAACCTCAATAGTGTCTCCCGACGGATAGGACGAAACAAAAATCATGTTTAACGTCCATGTCACACCTAAGCCGGTAGTTGTTGGGAGCACTAAGCTCGAAAATTTTGACAAATATGTTTACCTGGAACAAATTGTACGACTAGGTAAGTCTTACTTCGACCAAGAGGTCAATCGACGGATTCAACTCGTCTGGGCAGCGTTCGGCAGATCACGACATATCTTCTCGTCAGACATACCTCAAAACTAAATTGTACAACCAGTGCGTGTTGCCAGTGATGACCTATGGATCTGAGGCGTGGTCCTTCATAGATGGTTGTATTAGGAAGCTAAAAGTCGCATAGTGACCTATGGAGAGGGCTATGCTCGGTGTTTCTCTGTGTGATAGACTTAAAAACGAGGATATCCGCAGTAGAACATGAGTAACCGATGTAGCCCAAAGAATTAATATGCTGAAGTGACAATGGGCCATCCATATATCTCGAAGAGCTGACAACCGATGGCAAAGAAAGGTTCACGAGCCTCGTACTGGCAGGCAAAGTGTAGGGCATCCCCCCAATAGATGATGACCTGGTAAGACATGCAGGAAGTCAATGGATGCAGGTGGCTCGAGACCGTGCTTTGTGGCATTCCTTGGGGGAGGCCTATGTTCAGCAGTGGACTTGTGAAGGGCGTAATGAATGAATGAAAATAAAGAAAAGTATACGATTTGAAGACTTTTTTTTTAATATTAAATTTATATTTTTTTAAATTAATTAGATAAGGTTAAGAACCACTGGCATTAATCACTATTTTACATCTCGCACGGGGAGCGGAGCAATGTGCACTCGTCCGTTACACGAAGGCTAGCTACTAATAACGACACGTAACGAAATTCAAAAGCGAAACGAATTTATCATTAAAACGATTGATTTTAGACACCGCAATGCGAGATGAGACGGCCAGGTGCGTTTCATCTCGTATCATGAAATGGATGATAAAATGGACCGTAGGATAATATTTCCTTATTTATGTTTTATGCTCATGGAACGATAGATAGAATGTACTTGGGTATATTTAATTTTAATTTAGGTTTACGTTGCAAATTCTGAAGCTGAAATTCTTGATAGCTATGATGATGCATCGGTTTTTATAAATAAATAACATGTAGCTAGTTATTTTTCTTTAAACGTTGTTACTTCTCAGCTAAATAATAATCGTTCTAACGGTCACGGGCTGCTGATAATACTGATTAAATGGTATTTAAATAAAGGCGTAACTCTTTGAATAAAAATTTAAGAAGCAAATTATATTTTCTATTATGTTTTTTTATTTTGCTAATGAATGGAATATTTTAGAAAGCTGTTTTAAGCAAAAACGAGGTACGAGACCGTCACACGAGAACCTTTTATCCCCATCGGTTGTTGGTTCATCGAGCTATATGACTGGCCCATTGACACTTCAGCTTACCAATCCATTAAGCTATGTCGGTCACTAGTTCTACAGAGGATATCCTCAATTCTAAATTTATTACGCAGAGAATCTCCCAGCATAGCCCTCTCCATAGCTCGCTGAGCGACCTTGAGCTTCCTGATCCGGCCACCAGTGAAGGACCACGTCTCAGTTCCATACGTCATCACTGACAACATATACTGGTTGTACAGTCTCGTTTTCAAGTGTGTTGTTCTTAAAATGTCTATGGAAGGGATGAGTGTTATAATAATAGTAGTATAAGAAAGAGAATGACAAGTTTCAAGGCTGCAGTACAAATGACTCGGCTCGAACTGGGCGGGACCACCCTCGAACTGAACACCCTTGCGAAATAGTAGCATACATATGTATGTTTCGTATGATCAGTGACAAGAAACAGGGATTCTTTTCACTGATAACGAGGCATTCTATCTCATGATACGGGGGAACATCGTATCTGCATTTTATATTCTTAATCGAGGACAAATATATGTCTATGACAATCAATTACCAGGTGGTCTGTGTATCGTTTTACACTGTTACTTATATATACATAAAAGGTATTTTCTTTCTACGCCATACTCGTTGTAAATCACCAGGTAAATTTATTACACTAACAACTTTAATGATGCCAAAAGGGTCATCTTGGGCATCCTAAGTTAGAAAATATAAAACAAACTTTTATTTTTGTTAGCTTTATTCAATATACACAAGAAACAATGAGTTTTACTGCTTAACAATATATTTGTGTAGAGATTATGGGTTTCAAGTGGCCCAATAAAAAAAATCAGTTTAAATTAAATATAAACCAAATCGTGTTTTTGAAAGTACAAAAATTAGTGATGCAACGAATACTATTTTACGCATACGAATACGAATACGAATATCAAACCTACTATTCGGCGAATACGAATACGAATATCTCGCCATGGTAATAAAAAACTAATTTATATGATGATTTTCTATTGTTCTAATAATTAAAATTTACAATAGGCAATTTTTTATTTAATTTGTATATTTTCTGGTTTTAATCGATTTCTTCTTTCAATCTGGATGTTCACAGGCCTTGAAAAAAGTCTTTCCGAGGCGAATGTACATAGTTTTAGTGAAAAATATATTTAGGAGTCCCCCGTCGTTGAGGCTAAAGGCCAAACCACACGTCGTATTTTTTTACGCGCCGACGACGCTCGTTATCCAAGTCCGCCAGTAATTAGAGTTGGGTACAAAAATATTAGTTTTTATATATTCGTGATCATGATTCGCCGAATACGAATATTCTGTAAATATCTACTATTCGGCGAATACGAATATTCGTATTCGTATTCGTTGCATCACTAACAAAAATATAAGTGCGAATATTAGTAAACATTTTGAAATTATTTAAATACAGTATGAAAATACAGTTAAAAAGTATAGATATACAGTTTTTTTTTTTAAATAAAAAAAGTATTGTATTTCGACAATCAAACCTGTTGCAACAACTTTCAAATGAGCTATTATGAAAATAGGCTAATTGATAAATGAAAGAGAAACAATAAATTCGGTATTATTTCGTTACCAATCCAAAGGGCTTATTATGTCGATAATATGTATGTACATATCTGATATTTGCAGGTACCTCAGACGTGGTCCTTCACTGCTGGCCGAATGAGGAAGCTAAAGGTCGCTTAGTGAACTATGTAGGGGGCTATGCTCAGAATTTATCTGCGTGATAAGCTTCGTAGTTATGATATCTACGGTAGCACACACACACAGGAAGGGTAAACAATACTCGAAAAATCGGTAACCGAGGGGTCACAAAGGTTTTCGAGTGGCAGCTCCCTACAGGTAACTGTCACTCGAGAACCCGCTGTAGTTGGAGTGACGACCTGGTAAGAGATGTAGGTCGATGGATGGAGGTGGCTCAGGACCATGCATTGTAGGATTACTTAAGGAAAGACTATGTTCAATAGTGAACGTGTGTCATACATGCGTGTATAATTTATTGTGTATGTGTGACATACAGCGACAGGCTATTACGGTGATGACGGTAATGAATCTATTAAGCGTATTATGAAGGCAACAGAAAGTTTGTTCCAAAGAAGAATAACAACAGCTAACCTTAAAGTCATAACAAGAAAACTGCGAATCGCAGGAACTAAACGATTTTGTATGTCTAGGCATTCGCAAGGTTAAAAAGTTCTAACTGTTTCATCTCTGCGATCTTGCCCTCAAAGCGAATAACAAAGAACTGTTAAAATCGCAGGTCACCGGGCCGAGCCAAAAACTTGTCTAACGATGGCCATTGTCCACTACGAGTGACCAAACAGTCACCAGTTTGCGCGTAATGGCTCCGCTACACCAGGCGACGATAAAAACTTTAGCGTTCCATTTATTTAGATGACATGACATGTTCCCTACACGCGTATCGAAAGAAAGGTGTTAATATAATTTGAGTCTATGGATTGATTGATATTTAAAATTTATTGCTGACCAGATATAATTAAAAGAATATGTTAATTTTTTATTACATTGCCATAGTATTTTAGATTACATATGATTTAAAATGTTATAGTATGCACTTTCTATCACTTTTAAACACGCCGAAACCTTCAAATTAATTAAAGAGCTGCCAACTGCGAAAGTTGAGCTACTCATATTTGCGCAAACATATTATTATAGAGAGATATTATTATTATTATAAAGTTTTCTCATCTGGTTGGGCTGTTTAAATATATAATTGTAAACGAAATATATAAACATACATAAATATCAATAAAATAGAATAAATACATAAAAAATACATAAATATATAAAAATCCCAACCAGATGGAAGCCCTCGGCAGGGGAGACCAAACGGCCGAGTGTTAGGGGGAAAGGGAAAGAAATCGGCGGACGATGCGGGCGGTATCGAGGAACACCGCCTTCTGCATTTGAGCTTGGAGCGGTCCGTCACGGAGTCCCAGTCGCCTCAGATGACCCGAGAGGCTAACTGGTATTAACCCGTTCGCAGAAACGACCACAGGAATAATTTCGGCCGGCAGACCACCCCACATGTCGGTCACCTCGTGAGCCAGGTCCAGATATTTTGTCAGTTTATCTGTTTCGGCTTTCACGAGGTTCTCATCATAAGGAATGGTAATGTCGACCAAAAATATCCTTGACTGTGCCCGGTCCATCAGCACAATATCAGGCTTATTCGCAAGAATAGTCCTGTCTGTGATGATGGCCCGGTCCCAGTAGAGCCTGGCGCGGTCATTTTCGAGCACGGCTTCCGGCAAGTACTTATAATATGGCAGTTTCCGATCCACGAGACCGTATTTCAGAGCGAGCTCCTGGTGTAGAATCCTGGCTACTAGGTTGTGCCTGTGTTAAATAATAAAACTCAGAAATATAATACTCAGAGTTAGAAAGCGCCGAACAACCGGAGATGACATGCCTAAGTGACTCACCGGGATGGCGACAAGCTCGACAGATGTCGACGGTGCCATCCTTTAGAATGTATCTCCGATAATTGTTGGTCTTAATAACCTGATCCTGTATTGCACAGACAAAACCCTCAGTTTCCCCAAAGAGGTCACTGAAACGTAGCCAGTGGAGGGAGGCGACTGTGTCTACGAAAGGCTCATGAAGGGCCTTGTAGAACCTCCCGTGGAGCTCCTTCTCCTTCCATACGGTCTCCCGGTCGGAAATGCTCTGTACTGCCGGGTCTTGCCATTGCTCGTTGGCTAAGGATAGAGGGGTTAGCCCTTTATCACAAGAAATAACGTCCCTATAGTATGGATCATCCGCTCTCGTCAGAAAGTAATTACGGAGGCTGCACACTTCGCGATTATGCATGGTAAGCGCGCTTAAAAAGCCGCGCCCACCATGCTTCCGCGGCAGTTACAGCCTCATTACTGACGATCTCGGATGATGCACCCTGTGGGACGTCATTATAGTGCGGACTTTTCTGTCCAGAGCGTTCAGTTCGGTCTGAGTCCACCTGAGTATGCCAAAGGTATACATGAGAACAGGCATGATCCAACCGTTATATGCGTGCGTCTTATTCACACCGGACAAAAGGCTATTAAGCACTTTGGTCAAGCGTGCATAAAACACATCGCAAACTGACCGTTTCATACCCAACTCATCTACACCGATGTTCTGTGCCATACCCAGGTATCGGTATGTTTCAGCCTCGGAAAGGGTCCTTATGCTGATGGGCATAGATAAGTCGATGCCCTCAGAGTTAGCAACCCTTCCCCTTCCGACATGGAGGATCGCACACTTATCCGTCCCCAGCTCCATTCTAATAGAATTGCTAAAATCACAAGTGATGTTTAGCAATTCCATAAGATGAGAACGACTGGAGGCAAATAATTTGAGATCATCCATATAGAAAAGGTGGGTCACTTTTGTACCTCCTCTCCGAAGCTGAAATCCCCTCCTGGAGCCCTCCAGTAAGGTACTGAGAGGGTTCAGAGAGAGGCAGAACCAGATTGGACTCAAACAATCGCCCTGGAAGATACCCCTTCTTATCCTTATGTGGTTCTCCGCAGCCGTCATCCGCTCACCTTGATGACAAAGGATCGTACTCCACTGCCCCATACACTGCCCGAGGAAGTCTCGAACTGTACAGTCAACCTTGTACAGCTCGAGGACCCTCTTAAGCCATGTATGGGGCACCGAGTCGAATGCCTTTTTGTAGTCTATCCAGGCGGCGGAGAGGTTCCGACGGTTGCGTTTAACCACCTTGCCAATGACCGCGTCAATGAGGAGTGGTTCCTTGGTTCCACGACCACCGCCCCGACATCCATTTTGAGCGCGCGACATCACCTGGTTTGAGATCAGGTGACGAATGATTCTCGCGCTCAAAATGGATGTTAGTGTCTTGTATATGGTAGGTAGACACGTTATGGGGCGGTATTTGCTCGGGTCTGTGGAATCCCGGTCTTTAGGAACCAAATGAGTGATCCCAGTAGTGAAGAGGCTCGGGAGCGACTTTTGGTCGAGAGCATCTTGAAACTGTCGGGCGAGCACAGCGTGACACACCATGAACCACTTCAGCCAGTAGTGATGCAGTCTGTCGAGTCCCGGACTTTTCCAATTCGGGGCCCTACGGACCGCCTCAGCTACGTCATCCGGCGTTATGATGACGGGGTCCATGGGCGTAACATTCGCACACTGACTCGCCACAACTTCCGTCCAAGGGCCCTCGCTGTGGTTTACGGGCTCTTCACAGGCCGCGCCAGAATGTGATAGTGTCGGCCTGATTCGGTGCTGGGCCCGTTCCACGTACCATTGGTCGCTCCAGTGATTCATAGAGCCTCTTCTGATCACTCCGGAAGAGACGATTCTGATTGAACCGTGTCGACCTCTCGGTATATCGCCGAATCAGCTTCCCCCAAGCAGCGATTCTCTGCTTCAGGTCGTCTATGCGCTCCGTCAGTTTTTGCGTTATATCCGGCTGGGACAAATTGATATTTGTCCCAGCAAACGCCATCCTGACGGTGCGCACAATTCTAGGCCTATTATTGCCCGACCTGAAGCTTATCAGTCTGCCGATGAGGGCCCTTGCCTTTGCGATACGGTCCTCAATCCTTCTTCTCCAGGCTGGGATCACGCTACTTTGTCTAGTAGCGCGTCCAGCCGTGGGAACTTTGGCACCAATAATGCGGCAATTATTATTATTATTATTATAAACGCCAGATTAGGAGTACCCTTTTCTACGTGATAGAGCCATGCTGCAGCTATATTATGGTTGTAGCACGAATGGGTCGGCTTAACCTGGGGAAGGACCACGCTCTCACAGAAAACCAGCGTAAAATAGCAGCTTAACGCTGCTGTGTTTCGTATGGTGAGTGTAGAGAACCGGAGACCCTTTTTACTGGCAAAGAGGCATTCCATCTTAGTCCTCACGGGTGACAACGCATCTGCATCTTGAGTCTTTATTGAGGTTAGATGTAGATGTCTATGGGTCACAGTAACCACTTACCATCAGGTGGACTGTGTGCTCGTTTGTCACCCGATCCTATAAAAAAAACCCTTAACCGATAAGTTTGTATGCGTAAATATATGGATGTAAAGGAGGCGAGAGAAGTGTGTCAGGATCGCGCCAAATGGAAGTCCGTAGTCTCTGCCAACCCCTCTGGGTGACAGACGTGAGTGTTTGTATTGTATTGTATTTTATAAACGCGTATACCTTTTTTACTAATAGAGGTTCATAAAATATATCGATTTGCAGTAATTAGTTATTTGTAATTTACTTTTAAGTAATTAATAGAAGTAATGATGATATGCCAATTTAGATCATAGGGATAAATCGAAATTAAAAAGGATACTTGGGTAACAGAAACTACAAACATGGCAAGAACTGGCCTTAACTGGTAGTATAAAATGTAAGTAATAATTTATTTTAGGTATGTGTAACGGTTAGCCGTTAAGTGGTGGTGTAAAATAATCTACTACATTACCCGTGGGTGTCATAAGAGGCAACAGGAAAATTGAAACAGGAAATGGGCAGCAGCGTCTTCCTGGTAACAGCTCAATATTTAAGTGGTAGAGCCACGCTGCAGCTATATTATGGTTGTAGACCGGGGTAGGACTACGCTCTCACAGAACACCAGTGTAAAATAGCACCTTAATGCTGCTGTGTTTCGTATGGTGAGTATACAGAACCGGGTACACTTTTTACTGGAAACGAGTTGTTCCATCTTAGTCTTCGGGGGTGAGACTATTATACTAAAATAATATATAGAATTATAATACGAGCCATGTCCATTAATGGTTAGGAACAACCTTACATTACATCTAAGGACTGAGATGCAATGTCTCACAGCCTGTAATTATATCTCATGCACTTCACATCGCAATGTAACAATGAATGCACTTACATATTCAAATACACTTACAATTTTATGTGGGGAAAACTAACCCTAAACCTAACCCTTTTTACTGGAAACGAGGCATTCCATCTTAGTCCTCACAGGTGACAACGCATCTGCATTTTGATTCGTAATCGAAGATGAATGTAGATGTCTATGGGCCACAGCAACCACTTACCATCAGGTGGACTGCTCGTTTGTCACCTTATCCTACAAAAAAAAAACATTATTTTAGTGAATGCCTTTCAACTTGATAGATATTATATGGGTAGGAATTAATATGTTATGATAAAGAAAGTCTTAGATTTTCAAATTAAATAAGTTTTTGGAACGAAGTTCCTTATCGAACTGTACGAATTTGGCGGATGACGAGACTACGAAAAAATATTTCCGTCACGACCCCTTCTAACGTAGTGTAGACGGCCTTGGCGGCTATAAGGAAGTGAAATGGAATGATATCCATCCATATCCTCGCACTTTTCATATCTTGCCATGAAAAAAATATTATTTTAAATGACGCTTCATTTTAGTAGACGCATTCATTTATTTGTATTTGTTAATCAATAATTTATTATGTTTATCAATAATAATATACCACGAAAGAAACTTCGTGATCCAATGGAGTGTTCCACGACACTCACGCATTTTTTATGTCTAATTATATAATATATTTGAATTAAATTAGTTTGAAAAAAGGAGAAAGGTCTACATTCCAAACGAATTCAATTATTCTTTTTATTAAATAGGCTAAAATATACTTCAGGTATGGTCCCATCCGTAATATTGGTAGATAAGAGATGAAAATCTTACTGTCACTATTTAAATGACAATCCTTTTTTTTTATAGGATAGGGTGACAAACAAGCACTCAGTCCACCTGATGGTAAGTGGTTGCTGTGGCCCATAGACATCTACATTTATCCTCGTTTGCGAATCAAAATGCAGATGCGTGTTCACCCGTGAGGACTAAGATCGAATGCCTCTTTTCCAGTAAAAAGGGTGTCCGGTTCTCTACACTCACCATACGAAACACAGCAGTGTTAAGCTGCTATTTTACGCTGGTATTCTGTGAGAGCGTGGTCCTTCCCCGGTCGAGCCGACCCATTCGTGCTACAACTATACTACTAATATAGCTGCAGCATGGCTCTACCACGTCAACTGTTTTTACCTTTAATTAGTGATATTCCTTGACTAAATTGGTAAAATAATTAATCTTTTAATAAAAAGTACAAACCCAATTCAAAACAAAATAACATCCACATAATATCTTCTGAAGGCTCTGCTGCTTTAATTCTTTAATACTGTACTAATGTATTAGCACCGTAGATTACGAGCTTCTAAAAATAGTCTCTTTTTAATAATAATCTCTTTTATTTAATTAAGCAATTAACAATTTGCATAAGGCAGGGAGCGTCTTTTAAGCACCTTACAGCACTTGAGTCAGATACTCCCGCTCTTGCATAGCCATACAAAACTTTCTAGAAACATAAGCGAGCTTCTAAAAAGCTAATATACTATCTCTTTTTTCAAAAATTTTAAAGATATTTTTAATAATATATCTAAATAACGTCACATGAAAACATCATATATAGGCGAATCCAGGGCGGATCCCTAGTTCTTAAAATAAAATAGTAATTAGTTAAGTACAGTAACAGCCAAATATGTCTGGCACTGTTGTGCATGGGTCTCTTGTCATTCCTGAGAGAGTTTTCGAGAAGAGTTGAGTACGCTGCGCTGCGCCATCACGTATTATCGTAATATTTTTTATTTCTCAGACATGCTGATTTCTTAACGATGTTTCTACAGCACGTGCTAAAACAGCAGAGAGAATTTGATTGCAAATGTAATTTTAGTCACGTATGCTTAATTTATTAATTAACTTTAAACACGTGAACCCGCTTAATGATATGCGTATTTCAAATAACGAATAACTGCTTTGTAATACTTCATAAACCACTCTCTCACTATGCTGTGAAATATTTGATTTAACAAGCAAAACTAAAATATAAATTCAACAAACTCACTCAGTCTCTTTTCGAGACAAATTTACTTAATGACTCCATGGATTTACTTTTCACTAAAGTATACAGCTGTGTAAATGGAAATGGATATTTTTATGGGCAATGAAATAACATTATCTTTATTATAATTATAAATGTTAATTCCTCGAATCTTATACTGTGCTTGGATTATTTAAATAAGCGCGTGTTTTTATCTATACATACTCGCTGCCTGTCTCGTATTTTTCCCCTTATTCACAAGTCCGTAAAACTTTAACAACTAAACAGGTGTCTCTTTTAGTATAAACGATGAAAACCATAACGAAAATAAATTAAAAACAAAAGAAGAAAACGACGTACCTACCTCTATCTATCCATCTATAATAGAATCTATATAAGAAATACACAGCTGAAACTGTTCTCTGACTATTTAACGGGTCGATATCAGAGGGTAAGGATTGGTGGTTGCTGCAGTGATGATCTTCCCGTATCATATACACCACAGGGTAGTGTACTTGGTCCAACGCTATTTCTTACATATATTAATTCTCTATGTAATGTAAAAATTCACAATGGGAGGATCATTGCTTTTGCGGATGACATGGCTCTTCTTTTCCAGGCAGATACATGGTCTGAGGTATTTAACCTCGCACAAAATTGGTTTGATTTAGTAAATAAGTGACTAAAAGAATATAAACTTACATTAAATGTCGATAAAACAAAATACATAGCATTTACTACAAAAAACATCAATGTACCTGAATTAGAATACTTTCACATTACAGCTCACTGTTGCTCCCAAATTGATAGCTCTTGCTTCTGTCCTACACTCTCTAGAACGGATTGCATAAAATATCTCGGCGTAATGATAGATAACACCCTTAGCTTTCACTTTCATATTGGCCTCTTAAGTACAAGGATACGTAAGTTAATTTATGTTTTTAAAAATCTACGTCGTGTTGCAGATCTTAATGTAATAAAAATGGTATATTTTGCACTGTGTCAATCATTGTTGACATATTGTATTATCATCTGGGGAGGCGCACCTAAAACAACCATATTGCAATTAGAAAGGGCCCAGAGGGCGGTATTAAAAGTTAGCAATTCTCTACCATTCCTTTTCCCTACAACTAACCTTTATCAACAGTGTAGTATCTTATCTGTTCGCAAATTGTTTATATTATACACTGCGCTACTACTACATTCTATGATACAGTATGAGTCCTCCAATAATGACAAAAGAAGGAAATATGTAGTTTGTCCCAGTAAATGTCTAAAGACCTAATTTTCACATAGATTTTCTGTTTCCTGGGAGTTTACCTTTATAATAAATTGAATAAACGTTTATTAATTTACTCTAACAAAACATGCATGTAAACAAAAATTACAGAAATGGTTGCTAAATATCGATTATAAGGCTGCTGAAAATATACTGACAGTATTATCCTAAAAACACATACCTAATACAAACACACACACACATACACACGCACACACGCACGCACGCACATATAAATAAACACATACACACACATACACACACACACATACACACACACATACACACACACACACATACACACACACACACACACACACATACACACACACACACATACACACACACACACACACACACACACACACACACACACACACATACACACACACGCGCGCGCGCACTATTTTTATTTATATAGAAATAACTTTAAAAAACCATTTAGAATCATTCCTTGTAGTATAATTGAAAATGTAAATATTATGTGCAATTCGTTAGGGTGAGGGCCTGGTGATCTATAACACAGGGATTACCCTAGTATGGACACCAGTCTCTCACAAAGGTTACAAAGTGTCTGCAACCGTATTATTTACCTAAGTAATAATGTGAAATTTTATACCTTTGTCAAGAGGAAATAAAAATGATTTATATTTATATATTTATATCTATTACAGCTTATAAATTTCACTATTGAACATAGGCCTCCCTCGTAGAACTTGTAGGCACACCACCCCTGTAGAATTTTTATACAACAACGTTATTTACGAAACATGGCTACGTTACTCCGACTTTTCTCCAGTTTTTTTGTGTTATTATGGGAAATGCCATGAACCTCTTCCATAGTAAGGAGGGTTTTCCATAATCGACTCGCGATCACAGCACTAAACATCTCACACCTATGACACTGATCCCCGTTGTCGGATATTTTACAGCTGGCTTACACTAGATGGCGATATCAATGGCAAGTGGTGAAATTAAAAATTTTGTACAACCGACTTCAATATAAATTATTAAGGATATCTCAAAAACTACTGGTCAAACCTTGATCAGAATTTATATGGGACCACATGAGAAACACGAGCTTTCAAAAAGAATCATAAAACTCGGTTCACCTAGAAAAGACAACACACAAAAAAAAACAAAAAAAACAGTCGAATTGAGTACCTCCTCCTTTTTGAAGTCGGTAGAAAAGATTGACTAGTATTGCCTTGTGATATGTTTTACGAAATTTCCAAAATACAAATGATCATCATATTATTTACAAAAAAAATCTACACCTATGAATATAAAGAAAATCTCTCATATTATAATTATAATATGTTTACACAGCTCATTGTATGACATTGGTATCAATGGCGTGTTGTCCGGGGATTATAACGGGGTCTTAATTTTATGATATGTATTATAAATAAAACACAATCAATTAACGACTTGAATTTTCATCGGCTCGACTTTATAGTGTTTTTAAATATTTCGCAGACCACAACCGAATTTACATGGTTCCTTGCTGAATTGTGTCAATTAATTGAAGCGGTAAAACGAACAGTAAAATTAGTTGTCACTTGCGTTTATTAAAATTTGAGATTACAACAGTCAACACTTATTTTCCACTATCAGTGCCCCTGATATAACATCGAACTGGTTGTAAATTATCAGCTTCTGCAAAACATATAAAACCTTGTTTCTGCATTTTATCACCGCTCATTAAAATTTAATTACTTATATGATAAAATTAAACTTACTAATAATATGTAAAAACTTACTTATAATAAGTAAAAACCGACTTCGAAAAGTATATCGAAGAAAATTATTTCCACCTAGTAGCTTCTGAAGTTGGCGCTAAAATATTGTTTTGACCATCTATAAACTATTATGGAATAATTAAGCTCGACCTAACCGAGTATTACATATAACTAACTATTATAACCAACTGTATAATAATCACTATCACTATTATCCCTGCTTATTGTCCTTATCATATCTAGGTACTATAGTATAGAACGACGAGTGAATCCCTGTTAATAGCTAATAGCAGGGTTGGTAGATATGTTTTTTTTATATAGCAGAGGGGCAAACGAGTATGCCGCTCACCTGATGGTATGTGACTACCGCCGCCCATAAACAATTGCAACACCAGGGGAATTGCAGATGCGTTGCGACCTTTTAAAAAAGAGTAGACTCTTTTCTTGAAGGTCCCTAAGTCGTATCGTTCAGAAAAAATCTCAGGAGTTAGTTGATTCCACAAGGAAGTTGTGCGATGAAGAAAGTTTCTTCTAAATGTGGACCGTCAATCATCCAGATGGTATGGATGGTATCGCGAAGGATATAGAACGACGAGTGAACGCAGGAAATAGAGTAAATGAAGCTCTGCACTCTATTGTGGAAAGAATCAGAATGTGTCTAAAAAGGCACGTATGGCAATTCACAATGCTGTGTTAGTCCTTACTTTAATGTATGGTAGTGAAAGTTGGGTGCGGCAGAAAAAGCACCAGAGTAGAATAAATCTTGTAGAAATGCGGTCATTGAGGAGTATGTTAGGGCTGAATCTGAATGACTGGGTGAGAAATTGTGTGATAAGAGAAGAGTGCGGTTTGCAAGATGATGTTGTGACTAGGATTAAGAAAGGAATGTTTCGGTGGTTTGGTCATGTAGAAAGAATAAATGAGGAAATAGTGACAAAGCAAATTTATGCTGCAGAAGTGAACGGACTAGTCGGAAAAGGCATAATCAGACGGTTCACTCGAAAGAATGTTCACTCGAGTGTATGCTTAATTTTTATTCCATTCTATGTTCACACAGCTTAGCTGGAATGACATAGAAAAGAACATTCACCTGGTCTTTTCTTTCAATATGTCGTTACATGACGTCGACGAGACGACGTCGGAATTAGTTTAATTTGTGCTCATTTAATTACACATACACTGGTTAAAAATTGTGCATGTTTGAACCAGTATATGTAGAGTCGGTACATAGACATCATCGGAAGAGCAACCACTTTTTGTAGATTGCTTTATTTTTGTTAATTATGTTGTGTAGCGGGTCCTTAACGCATTGAGGTATAATGTACTGTATTTTAGTACATAATAATTCAATGCCTTAACGTCTTTATTTTATGTTTAATATCTTCTTGGGTAACCTCTAAGTTTAAATCAGTAATTAGAGATTTTATAGCGTTTGCCAGTATTGTTTAGTCATTGTATTCATCAAGTTTGTGGTTCCAAAGCCATTGATAATTTTTAAAACTGTCCAAAAACAACAGCGTATTTTGATCGTTCCACTTGAACACTATTTTGCCGCGACGGTTGTCCTGACGTTTATCTGCTACAGGAATCGACACCACAGAATACTTTACTCCTAGATCGACACAAAATGAGTCAATATTCTCCCAGTATTCAAACTGTTCATTTATCGTTCATTCGGAGTGGGAGTGACTGATGCCGAATGCCAAAATCCAGCGTTATTGGAACGATTCACTAATTAATTCATTCGGCACTTTTCTTTCATTCCGTGTTTAAACGTTTCGTTTCCAGCGAAAGTTGCCGAATGAAAGACGCAAATGAACGAAAAATTAACCGTCAGATTCCGCCTAAAGGGACGCTCTAGGCGAAAGCTTATCGACCAAATTGGTGATATATTGAAAATGGGCCAATTAAGAGTACCTTTAACCGACGAACATGTATGCGTAAGTATATGGATGTGGAGGAGGCGAGAGAGGTGTGTCAGGATCGTGCCAAATGGAAGTCCGTAGTCCGTAGACAGGCGTGAGTGTTTATGTGTGAGTGTTTATGTATAGTGTTTATATTGCGTGGATGTTATGGTTTTTACTATCCCTATCACAAGTCCACTGCTGAACATAGGCCTCCCCTATATATTGCCACAAAGTACGGCCCTAAGCCCCTAAGTCACATGCATCCGTCGACTACCAGTGTTTTTCATAAAGTCGTCATATAATAAAGGAGTAATAATCATTTAAATCAGTTCAGTCATTTTCGAGAAATCAGGGCATAAACTTATAACATACGAGTTCAAATTAGAACCTTCTTATTTTTATAACACGGTGAAAAATTAAAATTGAAGTAGTATTAATTACAGATTTGACCAACCAATTTAAATTGTCACGTACCATCACCGTAACATCATTGCATCAAGTATTATATTTAACACTATTGTTATATTTTAGTCAGAATTATAACGATAACAATCATTGTTTTCAACGCGGTAGAGCCATATCGCAGCCCAAATCGGCTATTCGGCTCAACCGTAGAAGAACCACGCTCGAACAGAATACCACCATAAAACGATGATTTTCACTCCGGACGAATTATTTTACTAGTACTTTAGTCCTCAGTAGTGATAGTTATCTACATTTTGCTTTTTTTTTAAATAAAAACGTTACCCCACACTCTAGGATTTTTTCCTATATCGTTGAGCCTCACTTTATTTTTATTAAAAAAAATGTTGATGATGTTTTATGATGTAGTACGTCTGATGTAACCAAGGTAGTTAATACCGCCATCTATCAGAAGCCTTCTGGTCTAGTAATTGCCTTATATTTTGCGACACCTTACGCCGCCAACACACACTACAAAATATTTTATATTATACATATAAATGTAATATAAAATATTTTGTATTAAGTGTGTTGCATTAAGTCCGCCTTTTTGTACTTGGTGTGCAAATAAAGCATAAATAAATAAATAAATAATTTATATTTGTGATAGTCCTTAATAAATTAGTACATTAGTGTAAAAAAGTTTCAAGACCATTGTAAATTTCATTAAAACTGTTTCCATGATGTATTAACCAATATACTAAACCTAAACCTTTAAAATATGTAAAACAAGCACTACTAAACCTTTTAAACAAGCAGTAAAATTAGTTTGAGTTTAATTGAATCTTCGTATTTGCGTTATCCAAACTGCTTACTTGATAAAGTAATGCTGCAACTCTATACATTTTGACTGAGGCTCTATACAACTGAGGAAGGAACACGCCTTCATGATGTGATACTGCACAAACTAATAAAGAAATTTCATCTCCGTCTTTAATGGTGATTACGCGGTGTTAAGAGACTACAGATAGATGGATTGTCCAACATTTATTTTTATTTATCTTTTCTCAAAAAATCGTCCCGGTAGGTTTTTTGCTGGTTTTTCCCAGGACAAAGGTTATTTTTCCGAAGCAGTGGTAAATTAAACAAAAGTGTGACTTTGAATAAGTATTATTTATAATCTATATTGAATAAAAATGTTTATGTTTCTGTTCCCAACATTTGATCAGGGAGGGCGCATTGGATGTGTGTTTAAACGCTTTCGCCAACTCATACGTACGAACCATGATACAAGTTACTTTATTAGTAATCACTGAATGGCGATGACGATGATGATGATTCGTTTTCGCAAAGGTGTTTTTTTTTTATTTTGCGTTTTCCAGTCGGTGTTTTTTAAGCTATTGCGTTAAGAATTTGGACTTGTAAATGTCCGTTTTATCCCAGTATAGAACTGTGATAAACATTAGACCAAATCATAATTTTAAAGTTAATAATGACAAATTTAAGTAAATTAGAATTTGTCAATGCATTTATTTCGTAACTCGTACATTATTAATAAGCAAAATAAACGTGCCCCGTACTCACTTTGTTACAATCTTTTGAATATTATCGATTTTACATAGCATACTTTGATACCATTAATGTCTTTACTTAATTACACTATCTGAAATGTTAACACGCTTAAAATCGCAAGAACATGCCATGGGTGCTGTAAAACACCTGAAACGTGGGGAATTAATAAGAAGTAAAACGCTATAAAATCCGTAATAATTAAAAATTAAAAATTTTGTACAGCCGACTTCAATATAAGTTATTAAGAATAACTCAAAAACTATTGGTCTGACCTTGATCAAATTCATATGGGATCGACCACACGAGAATTATCAGCTTTCATATAAAAAAAGAATCATCGAAATCAGTTCACCCAGTAAAAAGTTATGAGATAACACACATTAAAAAAATATACAGTCGAATTGAGTACCGTCTCCTTTTTGGAAGTCGGCAGAAAATAGTTTTATTTCAATTTGTAGTATTCGCTTAAATATAAGAAATCATTATCGACAGCACATGTGGGTTACTCGTAGAATGAAGAGAAATTAAAACGGTTCCGGCCAGTCCCACGCAGTCAATATATCAATTCAAATTTGCGGTGCTAAGTAATGAGCGTCTCTATGACGCGTCGCCAAGTCACGTGTCGCTGTGAAATCGACATGCTATCATGGGAATCTCGTTTCTGGCCTGAGCCCAACAGCCGATACACAGTTGCCCCCGTTCATACGTCACGATGAATACAACGTTCACACGGCAATTTCTTTGGCAGAATTTAATAAGGCCTGTCTCGTCGTGTGAAAACTCTCGTAAACTCCTTTATTAAACACTATTTTTTGTTACAGTGCGTAGTGTAATACGCATAAGATTCTATAAAATTAAACAAATAGCAAGAATACGTAATCATTTATGTTTATAAAAAAAAATGCAACTTAAAGCCTAAAATATATTATAAAGCCATACAATAAAAAAAAAGATTTTCTTATGTTTCTATTGTATGCCTTATGAGCTTCGGGTACCATGCGATGCAAACACATATTAAATTAATAAGATTATTGTGCCAAATAAGAAACCAGAAAATCATTGGTACACATCTCAAATTAGGCAAGTATTTATTTTATATTAAAATAATGTTTCATTAGATTTCGTGGTAAAATACGTTATAACTTATGAATTTCTTTTTTATTTATTACAGCCTATTAAAGTCTACTATAGATTGCCTCATAAGGGGCAAAGTTATGTGCTATAGTTGCCACGCTTGGCAGGTAAATTGGCAACCGCAGCTTTTATTGTTTTGAATAGTTATCAGGAAGGTTCTGCTACCCGTCTTTTGTTTTAATCCCTGTGTCGCTTCTTTCGACACCCACTGGATGATTTGTGGATGGTGATTTTTCTTACCATTCATTACGCGGTGTACATCCAAAATGTAATTAATTACAAATAAAATATTTAGGGATAAAACAAGTTAGGCATATTTTTTTTCTAAAGATTATCAAAGACAAAGTTTCAATTGAAAAAAATACATTTAAATAAACTAGCAAGTACTGTTACGATGTCAAAGCACATCAAATTTTATTCTTTAGTTTATTGTCTACGAGAAACAATCATTAATCAAATTTCTTTACAAGTTACTTTTGATTTTTTAATTAACGTTTATATCAATCTACAGACCTCAGTTACCAATCACTAAACGAAATAATCAGTTTTCATGGCCCGTATTCAAAATATACTGCCTCATTTTGAACCGTATTCTTTGAACTCAAAAGACTTTCAACAAAATAGTTATACATATAATACTTGCTGGTACCGGGCGCGTTACTGCCGCAGAAGAAATAATTGAGGAACTATCGTTTTAAATTTGGAAGGGTTGTATTGTTTAATTATGATAATACATTCATTGTAGTTGAATGATATAGAACTTTCAATTAAATTTTCTTGTTGCGATATGCGCGCCACCAACTGTAAGTTGATTGTATTTTGCTTATAACCTTTGCGCAAGTACAAGCAATAAGTTGAGAAAGTTTTACCGCAATCTCTTGAACAGTATGGCAGCGTATAAAATACGAACAAATAAAAATATTTTTTGTATATTAGAAGATTATTATACCTCTGCAGATATTTTTATATCATATAAACAGTTTACAATTTTGGAACGAAGTTCCAAAACCAAAAGGCTAGCTAATTTGCGGCTATATTGAAAACTGGTGCAATTGGTTTTAACCAGATTCGGTCACTAGTAAGGCTCTTAGCACGCCTTTCCAATGCTGCTAGGTGGCATTTTGCAACACCAACCCTTATGTCGCAGCTTTTTTGGTTTTTGTAAATGTGAAGTTCAGTTTTGAGGAAATCTCAACTCCTAACAACTAAAGACCGTCGATAAAGGCTTCTTTTTGCGATGAAGAGATACGCTTGCGTTTCGTAGACGTTGAATTTCACAAGATAAAAAAATAAAAAAATAGACATCACTTCCTTCGGAGACTGCCTGTACTGTGTGGTTCACATACTCAACCATAAGTTCTTTTTTGAACTGGATTTGATCCGACTGGCCCAAGCACTCGGTCGGTATCGTCGTCTGCATACCCATAGATACTGGGCATAAGCATAGCACTTTGATTTCACTTGTTTAATCTTTTCAATTTTCAATTTCAATTTAAATTTCAAATCGTTTATTGCTTCTATAATGTACAGTACATTAGCAGTTACAGTGACCATTATAGACCCTGTCGGGCGTTGCAATAATATTTAAATAAATTATGTTCTTTTTTCTTCTCATATGTATTTTTGTGTGTACAATAAAGTGTATCTCATTCATTCATCAATATACAGCAGGAAGAGAGTTGCGGAAAGAACAGAACAGACCCTGAGGAACTCCAACGTTAGTCGCCATAGAATCGAATGAGCAGCCATTGACAAATAATCAGAGAGACCGTTTACACAGAAAGTTCTTCCTCACTCAGTGAGGGTGACAAGCGGGCACACACAGTCCACCTCATGGTAAGTAGTTGCTGTGGCCCATAGACATCTACGTCTATCCTCATTTGCGTATCAAAATGCAGATGCGTTGTCAGTCGTGAGGACTGAGATGGAATGCCTTTTTTCCAGTAAAAAGGGTCTCCGGTTCTCTACACTCACCATACAAAACACAGCAACAGTAAGCCGCTCTTATACGCTGGTATTCTGTGAGAGTGTGGTCCTTCCCCGGTCGAGCCGACCCATTCGTGCTACAACTATACAATTAATATAGCTACAGCATGACTCTACCATGTACAAAACATGTGCGTGGAGCGAAGCACTTTTTTAAATTATGACTAACGAAGCTCTTATTTTTTGTAAAGTTTGTGTATCTGTATTTCAAATAATAAAAAGATTACACCAAGCATTAAGTTTAATCAATAGTGACAACAGGTTGTTATGGTGAGGTATGATCAAATAACACAATATTCTCTTAGTAATTTATAATATTTCCACGAATTTATACTATAAACGCAAGTAAACCACAAAATATAAACATACACCATAACAACACGAAAGCTCTTAATGTTTTTCACTTGTTAAATGTAAGAAGATTTTTAAATCCACCAAAATAAAAATAATTTTAAGTCCACCTTGGTAAGGGGACAGTCTACAGTCCTTGAACCCATTTTAAATAAAGAAGGACACAGATTGGCTGATTGAGAAATAAATTAGCAATAGCTCACAACCTGTGTTTATACTGGCTCCCTACCTTCTACTTCGAATCGAAACAAAATATTCATGCATCAATGCTCTGTACAAAAATAGAATGACGTAGCACACGGACTCACGTACACAACTTTCTTCTTTCTTTCTTTAACAGCTCGTAAAAATCTAGCTGGACGCACACATACGCACCAAAAAGTTTAATCTTCTTCCATGATTTTGGCTTGGTTTCAACATCACTTGAAATGTTTTTTGGCCTGAGACTGCTGCTTGAAGGCAAAAATAGTTAAGAGGTTAGTAGCAACGCACACGGAATCTAAAGCAGAAAAGAAGTACTGTCATCTAGTTTATTTTTTTATTTTTTTTTATTTAGTATTTGGGACGTATTACATATTTACCTACTTAAAAATTTAACTTTATGTACATACCTGGTGTATGTACATAAAGTTAAATTTTTAAAGCATTCACACTTAAAATATGAAAGAAGGTGTATATTATGTCGTAGCGAGATCGTAGAATTGATCAGTTCATAAAATAATCGATCATACCAACACTCCTCTCCCCCCGCATCCCCACCACCACCGGTTCAACGGTGCGGCTCCGTCAGAGTCGCGGAGGATAAGGTGAGTGGCGCATCGCCATACCAACATTCCTCTTTCTCCGCGACTCCACCTCGGCTGCAGCAGTAGAGGAAGAGGGCACCCTCCTCGCCGCAGCCCACCAACACACATCCGAAGTGGGATCGCCAAGCCCACTCGGAGTGGATGGAAAAATTATCAAACGTTGATGTTTGAATGATATGGTCAGTTTTAGCTGGCCATTTCATGAAATACAACCATTTCATGAAATGGTCGGCCACATCATGAAGTGATCAGTTCTATGATCTTGGGATCTGGCCACGACACATACATGAGCTATTTGAGTTTACAATTATCATTTAACATTCATTTTCATAAACTAGTAAGTATATAAAACTTGCTTTTAAATTATTTATTGGTTCTTATTTCCTTTTTAGGGTTCCGTACCCAAAGGTTAACCAAGGGCACCCTATTAATAAGTCAGTGGGCTGTATCTCATGATCCGTAATTGGTAGACAGTTGAAATTTTCATAGAATGTGTATTTCTGTTGCCACTATAACAAGCTCTCCTACTAGAAACGTGTATTGCGATGGTACGGAACCCTTCATGCGCGATCCCGACTCGCTCTTGGCCGGTTATTATAGTTTGTGGCGTGTTTAAACGAGTATAACGGCTAGTACTATTATCCTTAATCCCTCGTTTAAATGTTAATACCAAACACGTAAAAGTTTAACTGTTTATTTTAGCTTCTATAAAATGAAACGGTTAACACGCTAATATGTACAATAATATTTTCTATGTTCCGCCGAAATTGAAATTTCAGGCTACATAGAATACAGTGACTTTTAGTTTAGTGTGTTATGCATACTTGCAAACACAGAACTACTTTTACGACAAACTTTTTTTTAACGATGACATTTATGCCCTAACATCTAGGGAAGTTTTGTATATTTGATATTTTTAATTAGACAAATGTACAATTAGTAGAAAATCACCTAAAATCTAAAACTATTTATAGGATAAGTTTGACAAACGAGCACACAGTCCATCTTATGGTAAGTCATTGCTGATTGCTGTGGCCCATACACATCGTATTTTACATTACGAATCAAAATGCAGAAGATGCGTTGCGAAGGACAAAGATGGAAAGCCTCGTTTCCAGTAAAAAGGGTCTCCGGTTCTCTACACTCTCCATACGAAACACAGCAGCATTAAGCTGCTATTTTACTCTGGTATTTTGTGAGATCGTGGTCCTTCCGGTCAAGCCGACCCATTCGTTCTACAACTATACTACTAATATAGCTACAGCATGGCTCTACTACGTAAAAATTAAAAAATGTGTGTATTAGCATACAAACAATTGAATATTTATTTAGAAAGGATGCAGTTAGCATGTAAACTAAATCGATGACACGTGCCATTCAGAATTCGGATATTAATAATGATTTGTCACATCAAAATTAGAGGTTGCATCAATCATCGCCGACAATCAATAGGCGGACACTAGCAGTCCAATTAAGGGCATTCGACTTTTTGTGTCACCAGGGCGGCGCCACTTTGCAATGAGGTGAAACATTTGACAGATTTCGTAGCGGGGAAGATCATTTCTTAGGAAAATTCATTACAGTGTAACAAAACACTTTGCCTCAGTCACAACTAGCGACATCTGGTGAGTGGAACATTATTAGCCCTTAATAAGCGTCGGCCCGTCCGCTATGATTGATTGCGATTACCTACTGAGATTCACTGGCGTCTGCATTGATACATGGAATACGGCGGCAGTCCGATTGTAAACGAATGCATCGTACGAAGTATGGGAAAAAATAGGAGCAATTATCGTAAAGTTGAGGTTATATACAGAAACAGAATTTTTTTATTTAATATAGATTATAAATAATACTTATTGAAGGTCACTCTTTTGTTTAATTACCACTGGTTTGAAAACAAAAACCTCTGTCCTGGGAAGAACCAGCAAGTAACCCAGCGAGACTTTTTTTTAAATAACAGCTTACAATCATGTAATCACAATTAACCACACAAAATAAATTAGAAATAGCGTAGTAGCAATCACCTCATTCCCAGGGGTTATTATCATCCATAAATTCCTTAATATCATAATAACCCTTTTTATACAAACTTTCTTTAATAAAGTTTTTGAAATTTGAACAGGTTAAATTTTGTATATTTTCTGATATTTTGTTGTAAAAGCGTATACCTACATCGCCCCCAGAAATGAATTACTGACTCGATGGAATCGAGTAACTGGTACTACTAGCTTGTGTCTGTTCCTAGTATTTACAGAATGAATATCACTTATTTTTGTATAACTACCTTTATTTTTGTTTACGTACTTTATATTTTCATAAATGTATTGAGAGGCCAACGTTAATATATTTATTTCCATAAATTTTTGTCGGAGCGACTCTTCAGGTTTTAAACCATAGATTGCTCTTATGACCCACTTCTGTAAAACAAATATAATTTCAAATGTCAGTCGCGTGTTCTCATAGCAAAATAATAGTATAATAGTTAAATTATTAGCACATATTTATTTTGTTATATTGCTGCTAAAACATATCAACGTGTTGTTTGAGCCGTGGTAGCTCTAGGGGTAAGCGCTCGTAAATTTCCCAGTACGCGAGTAACCCTGGTTCGATCGCCACCAGCATCGATAAATTTGTAAATTGCAATTTTAAATGCCCGGCAGTGAGGAAATCTCTCTCTATCTCTAAGAAATTTAAATAAATAGTTCAAAGATATGTGAAGTCCGTCACCACGCATTGGGTTAGCACGATGGACATTTCCTTGCACTAAAACCCTCTCAGAAATGAGAGGAAGCCTGTATCCAGTGGTGAGACGTTTATAGGCTGTAACTTTGCTTTTAACTTTTATGTTCTCTTTCAAAATTACGAATCAATAAATGTTAGTGCTAGCATTTCTGATATACGGTAAAAAGGTCTTTTTAATTTAATATCTCTTACTGTAATTACATACCCTCGAAATAGTTTTGTAATAGTTTATATTTGTATTTTATTTTAATTGGAGAATTAAAGGCTTAAAACGTATTGCAATAATTTTATATTCAAATACATATTTTAGTGTTTTTATCAGCCGTTCAAAATGATTGTTCAGGTGCTATAAAATGTTCACTACACTATTGCTGGGTGATTCAGCTCGTGTTACAAAACCCGCCATCTTTATGACCACGCACCAACCGTAGTGCTTCTGAAATGATTAATGACTAAAACTAATTCAATCACTTCTTAGCCATGGTAATTTTTATACCACCGTTCGAAATCACCTTTAAAAGAATTCTTTTATGTTTATGGTGAAATAGTAATTAGTTAGGTATCCAATGTTCAAAATCGTCAAATTATGTACTAATTAATAGGTAAATACAAAAGTGGAAATATCTTTTCAACTCTATTGTACAATTATATACATAAAATATATCGTAATTTTAAGTAATTTATCCTCATTTTTATTTCTCTAGACTTGTAAGTGAGGGCTAAGGATTACTTGGAGTTTGATTATGACATAATTTACGTTATTCGCGTTATAATGTTCTCCTAAACTTGACAATCTACGCAGTACAGGATTATAGTGATCAAGTGTGTGCGCAAACTTAGGTGCACTCTCTATTCCGTCATTCTCAAGGTCCGATGGGGCAGAAATTTGACACGACCGGGGCGAGTTCAAGCGCAGGACAAACGGCCTTGTGTGCCTTCCGAGGCACGGGGGTGAAAAACCGCCAGCATTCTCGACTCCAAACTGCTACGGAGAATTTCTTGTTAGAAAAACCCAATAACTAATTTTAGCCCGAACAAAGATTCGAACCCGAGACCTCGCGATCAACAGTCGCGATTACGACCACTGAACCAACAAGTTATTCACGTTGATTACTCATGCGTATTATTAAGTGCACAAAATAATTATAGGAGTATTTCGAAGTGTGCAAATGCTGATTGAATAAATATCCTGACTACAAGCCTGAAATAACCGAATAACCTAAGTATGAACCGAGTAGTGGCGGTGTAAGAATATCCACTACCCCATATCGTTCCGTGGGTGTCGTAAGAGGCCACAGAGGGAAACAATCAGGAGATGGGCAGCAGCCTCTTCCTAATAACGACTAAAATTAAAAAACTGCGGTTGCCAACCCGCTTTCCAAGCGTGGTAACTATGGCAAATATCCCCCTTATGGGGCAATCAATGGGGGAAGCCTATGTTCAGCAGTGGATCTTAATAGACTGCAAGACAAGTGGTAAAATTAAAAAATAAATGTAAAATCCAATTCGATATAAATTATTAAGGAGAACTCAAAAACATCTGGTCAGACCTTGATAAAATTTATATGAAAAGCACCAGCTTTGAAATAAAAAAAGAATCATCGAAATCGGTTCACCTAGAAAAAAGTTACGAGGTAACACACATAAAAAAGAACATACATTCGAATTAAGTACGTCCTCCTTTTGGAAGTCGGTTAAAAATGCTGCCATGCAATAGCAAGCAAATCAAGAACAGACCATGGGTTTGACCTATTCTTTCCGGAGCCTCATATAAACCGGTATATCCATAGAGATAAACTAATGTTTGACTACGATCACACCTGACTTTATAACAGCTGATTCAAGTGTTATTGACAAAAGTTTACATTTACGAATTAAAATCACAAGTACTTGGACAATTGAGACATGCGTTGACAAAAAGCAATCGATAAAAAAGTTGCACTTCAAAATCTACCACGCTCATCCACTCACCACAACGCGGCCGTGAAAATCCTTCAATTAGAAATTTTTGTGCCGTCAATTTGCTCACACTCGAGTGTGAGTACCGACACTTGAAAAATCCAAAGTTTTAAAGTATCTTTAACTAAATACGCCGCTGATATTAACGTATCGCCGAGCATCGACCGAACGCTCCCAATTCTACATTACATATATCGGCGATAAATTTTATGGACCTATTCCATTTTATTGAAGTTTTAAGAAGTTCCGTGAGCTGACGCCAAAAATAAGATAACGCTGTAACTTAATTAGTTGTCATCGATACATAAACAATTAAATAAAACTAATTTTACGAATTTTATGGCGATTAATTTCAACGTTTCGTGAAACGCGATAAAACCAGTTAAATTAATTTCAATTCAATTTGTAATAACAACGAGTGTGTAGGTTGCTGGCATTCGGGTAAATATTGGAAGTAATTATATGAATTTTTAAAAGTAGGGTACGCGAACCCCTAAGAGTTCGTCAAATGATCGTAAGAGGTCCGCGACAAGATATTATATGTTATGGCGGCTGACTGACTAGTTCATATACTTACAATGGTGCAGGCAATTGGTATTACTTATTTTTCTTTCTTTTGTTTTTTTATGAAACGTTACCTTCCACATTAAGAGTTTCTCCTGTATCGTGTAGTTACATACATAAATTTCACAAGGACAAACATCCAGACCCGAACAATTATTTGTGGCCCGTACAAATAATTGTTCCGGGTCTGGATGGTTATACATTGTAGTGTGGCTCACGGTATCCACTAATGTTAATAATGTCATTACAACATAATGACACGTGAATGCCTTGTTTATCGTGTAAAGTGTGAATTGTTACTTGTCACAAATAAACTGAGAATAACAAATCTAAGCACCACTCAAGTTGCTAGGGCTGTTACTTTAATTTAAACTGGGCACACCTACATGTGGCCCAAACATTGCGACTATCATAATCTGTGGTACACAGAGTTGTCGGAACAGAAAACTATGGCCAGAGATGACCAGTTCATCGTTACCAGCGTGCTTAAAAATGGAACCTTAATTTCATCTGAGGTAAGAACGAAGCTCCAAAAAGTTCGAGGAGTAAATTCACACTTGTCCACCAGATGTGACTTAGCCCCCTTCTTGCCACTTGTCATCGGGTAGCTCAAGTTAATTTTTCTCGCTATTACAAAAATTGGAATGACGAAGCTTGGAGTCAAGTTATATTCACAAATAAGTCCAGATTTTGCCTGAAGCCCAGTGCAACATCATTTGTAAAGAGGCATATGGTGGAGGGTCAGTTATAGTATGGTGCACGTACGGAACTCCGCATCATTCAGAATGGGTCACTAATAGCGGCACGATATGTAACTGAGATTTTGGAAGAAATTGTAGTGCCATTTGTCCCTTTTATAATAGATAGATTTGTTTTTATGCATGATAATGCACGCCCCCATACTGCGGCCGTAGTTGTCTAATACCTTTGGGACGTTGAAATTAATGCTATGGGGTGGCCAGCACGCTCGTTCGATTTAAACCCCCATAGAACATGTATGGGTTAAGTTAGGAAGACAAATTAAGAAAACCCATACCCCATACTTACATATATATGGTAAATTTTTCCATTTGATCGTTTGTTTCTTCGTCGTTTGCAATTTTAAATTAACGAATAATTAGCAAAACCCAATTTAATAAACTTAATTATCACAAATATCCATGATATATTGTTTTATACATATTGGGTTCCTCTAAATTTATCTTTGAGTATATATTTACATATATATCGTAAACTATGATAAAAATTTAATGCCCATTTGCAACTTAAGCAGCTATGAAATACGCCAAATTGTTAGTAATAGTGGTAAAGATTGTAAAAAATCTTTAGAGGAACAGATACAGTCTATTTTATTTTAATTTGCGTTGAGAATTGAGATTATATTTACCTTTATTCGTCTTCTGGGGAATTATTAATTAATCTGTACCGTTAGAGAGTGGTTAATATTAATGTCATAAACAAAGTTGTTTAGATTAGGTTAATAAACGCTGTTTCTAGATTTACAGTCACATGTTATTTGCCTCTGTGTTAGAGAATGCATAGAAACATCCATAAAAAATGTACTGTTTTCAAACGTCCAACATAAAATTTTCATGTTATGATAATTTAACGTCGTTAGTTTGAAGTCAGGATTCCTGAGAAAACAGCCGCACTGTCAAAAAATCTACAATAATTATTCTTTTATGCTTATATCTTACATTTCTAAGTACGTGACACACTTGGATGCAACACTTGGAAACTGCGGTGAACAAGTGTTCTCAAATTGAGTTGTTTGACAACTTCCACTAAAACGCACGGTTACTAGAATATATTTTTTTACAAAAAAAAACCTATAACTACTTTCAACCATTTTGAACGTCACTGTTTCTAAATAGAATATATTAACATAAATTTTATTGCATTACATACCAAGAGAAACGATACAAGAGTGTCTTTTTGTTTTGTTCTTAGGTAATTTATTTCGAAAAATATTGAATACTGATGCGAACAAAATTGCATAAAATTAATTTAATTTAATTTTGTCCGTGTAGGAGTCAGAGAATCCACTACGTTATATCATATCATCCCGTAAGTGTCGTAGGATGTGAATGAGGGAAAGAAACAGAAGATAGCAGCATCTTCCTGAAGATGCTCAAAAATAACTTAAATTAAAAAAAAATTAAACCCCGAGACCCCAGAAGAGCTGATCATCTTCAAACGGCTAAACAGATTTTCTTGAAACATAGTTAAGACACTCTCGATTAGAGACACCTTTCAAACGAAAAAAACTTAATCAAAGTCGGTTCATCCGTTCAGGAGCTATGATGCCACAGACACATACATATATGTACACAGATATACAGATATACATACACACATATCACACCCGTCTGTTTTTGTCGGGGGCTAATAATAAAACTGCCAATTCCGTCTCCCAAGAGTGGTAACTATGGAAAATATGTGGCACCAAAATGAATAATATCTATACAAATAAAAAATATTGAAGTGTCTGTTTGTAATTTCAAAACTACAGCTTTTTACTACATGCAGATGAAAGTATATACGGTACTAATAACAAAAATACAATTTTTAAAGCTTTTGTCTGTCTATCTGTTCGTCTGTCTGTCTGTTTGTTCCGGCTAATCTCCGAAACAGCTGGACCGATTTTGACGGGATATTCACTGGCAGATAGCTGATGTCACAAGGAGTAACTTAGGCTGCTTTTATTTTAGAAAAAAAATTCAAACCCCAAATAACACGCGGGCGAAGTCGCGGGGAACAGCTAGTCTATACATATAAATAAAATTCTAGTGTCTGTCTGTAATATCGAAATAACTACCTTATATTAAACTAAGGGGGTTATTTGTATACCATTAAAACATAACTTACCATTTTCTACCGACTTCAAAAGGAGACGGTACTCAATTCGACTGTATGTTTTTTTTAATGTGTGTTACCTCATAACTTTTTACTGGGTGAACCGATTTCGATGATTCTTTTTTTATTTGAAAGCTGATACTTCTCATGTGGTCTCATATGAATTTGATCAAAGTCAGACCAAATCGTTTTTGAGCTATTCTTAATTACTTATATTGAAGTCGGCTGTACAAAATTTTTAATTTTAAATTATTTATGTGTGTTACCTCATAACTTTTTACTGGTAGAACCGATTTCGATGATTCTTTTTTATTTGAAAGCTGGTAGGTACTTCGTATGTGGTCCTATAAGTCGGCTGTACAAATTTTTAATTTTTAATTATTTAAATTTTTGTCGTCTGTCTGCCTGTCTGTCTGTCTCTGTAATTTTCGGCATGGCTGAACCGATTGCAATGAAAACTTGGAGATTTTTTTTTAATTAACAATATATTTTAAAATAAATGGTCTTTGATTATATATTAAATCTAAAGAACGCTACAATAAGATCCTACCTACGAACTAAGCCAGGACGGATTGCTAGTTCACAACAATGTCGGATTAATATCAAACAAGTGATAAAATTAAAAATTTTGTACAGCCGACTTAAATGTAAATTATTATTTTTTTTAATTTTTGTGGGACCACATGTGAAGCACCTGCATTCAAATAAAAAAAATAATCATCAAAATCGGTTCATCTAGAAAAAAGTTCTGAGGTAGCACACATAAAAAAACATACAGTCGAATTGATAACCTCCTCCTTTTTTTGAAGTCGGTTGAAAAATAAGTTACAAAATTTGGACAAAAAGTAGCGCTGTGGTCGACTTATTAATAAATTTTATATTTACACTGTCAAAAGTATAGTTTTATAAAAAAAAAGAGAAAAGCAAATAAAGTCCGGAATGAATTTGGAGTGAAACACATCGCGCCTCCTACCTTCCGGTAAAACAACGTTTGCCGGGTCATTTTGTTTAAAATTTAATATTCGCACATGCATACCGTTACCGTTACAGCCTAGTCAAGTCCACTGCTAAACATAGGCCTCCCCCATAGACTGCCTCATGGAGGGATATTTGCCGTAGTTGGCAAACCTGTTGGTTTTTATTTTTTATTTTTAGTCGTTATTGGGAAAAACGTTGCTGTCCATCTCCTGATGTGTTTCCCTCTGTCGCCGCTTACGACAGCCACAGGATGATGTGGGGTAGTGGATATTTTTACACTGCCACTACAAGGTAAACATATGCATATTTTGAAATATATTCTAAAATATATGCAAACAAATGGAAAAATCTAAATAATGTTTAGATTGTTCCATTACTTTACTGATCTTCTAGAAAATTAATTATACAATAATTTATTGTTTTATTACTAACTAGCTGTTCCCCGCGACTTCGCCCGCGTGTAAGTTAGGGTTTTAATTATGTTGCGCGGAACCCTAATTATTTTTCTAAAATATAGGTTGCCTAAGTTACCCTTTATGAAATCAGCTATCTGCCAGTGAAAGTCCCGTCGAAATCGGTCCAGCCGTTTCGGAGATTAGCCGGAACAAACAAACAGACAGACAGACAGACAAAAATTTTAAAAATTGTATTTTAGTTATAAGTACCGTATTTACTTTCATATGCATTTAGTAAAAAACTTTAATTTTGACATTACAAACAGACACTTCAATTTTATTTATTTGTATAGATGTATAGATACTTACGTTGTTTTCTCCAATCATTCACAAAAATCTTTCAATGGTCAGCTGTATGCTGAGTAAACTGAACGCTTGTTTGGCCCACAGGAGTCTGTCCCAAGAGTCGACAAATATTTGTACACCTGTGAGTGATGAGCCGAACTAACTGTCCCAAGCGACTCTCAAGTCGCAAAGACATCGTTAGATACGCTTCATTAATCTATTTGTGATCCTATTACAGTAAAGGATCTAACTTATAAGCACTGCTATATCACGTATCTTCGAATATTGAGCGTTAGTTTCAGCCTATGTGGAAACTCAGAGTGTTTAATGAATTTTAAGTTTCAAGTCAATAATATTATTTTACAAGTGTTAGTATTGTAGGTAACATATTTTCGCTTCATTTCGTGAGCTCCACTCTCTTGTATAAAATCTTATAATTTCTAATTTCGTTCTGTCCGCTATCCTTATAGGCATTTCAGAGCTTCATAACTTGTATAAAAGTTTTGAATACCGCTACGGCTAGATAATATTTCACTGAAATAAAATATAAATTACCGTAAAGATCACAAGAGGTTTGGTCCTTTTCTCGCCAAACTGTTGAGTATAGCCATTGAATATACATCGCCCATTATCAATCTCTTTTCTTACTAAATTACTGTTCTGTATGGGATTTTTTTTCTTTATGAGAATAAACTTTAGCTGAGCATAATATTTGCCTAAACTATAAACATTATATATTGCTATGAAGTCTGCTGCACGAGGATCGATGAACACTTTAAAGGTAATTTTTAGTGTTTTTTCGGAATTGAATATTTGCCCTTCGATAAAAGTGGAAGTCAGTTGGAGCAAGGTCTGGAGAATATAGTGAATGTTCAGCTTCTCCACCAATATTAGCAATTTTTGATAATAATTGCAGTAACTATTGAAAACTGACAAGAAGCTGCAGAGAATAACACAACTGTAGACTACAAAACTGCCACAATAATGTATTTTCTTCCTATACAGTTCATTAACTTTCATATTAACTTCTTTCTTCAGGCAGCCAGGTTCATTTCTAACGTTAAAATTTCCCAAACCACGATTAAACTAATAACGCTCAGTTCGTCCGTTACTAGTGTTATGTCCGGTATAATATACGTCATTGATATTGGGTGCCGTTGGAGTCGCATTGTTTCTACGTCCGACCTCAAATTAAAAAATAACACAAATTTTCTTAGGCTGAGATCTATAGATCATACTTTGACTTTGCTCAGACTTAGCTTACGAAAAACTTAGCTGAGCATAGGCTCAGCATAACCTTTGATTCTAAATTTATAGTTGTATCTGGCTAAGATTAAGCTAAGCTTATGCTAAGGCCCGGACAGTCTAAATATTAATGGATGCTTCATTCTACGCATTATGTTTTTGACTTTACTGTATAAAATAAAAAATATATATATATATTTAAAATCAAAATTACTGTATAAGATAAAAATATATATATTTAAAATTGAAAAAAGTCCGAATTGTATTTAATAAATAATTTATTATTACATGAAATAGAAAACGGGCGTATGAGAACGGGAAGGGATGATATAAGTGTAAAATCAGAAAAAAAGAATAATTAAGATTTTAAGAAATTCGAAATAAGATTGAAATTACGTAAATAGAAAATGGATTAATGCTATTTAAAACTAGAAGATGGCCTAAAACTACCTATTTATTGTTATAATTAATTAGAGAAACATACAAACAACAATTTAAAATTAATACGGTGGTTTTGAATAATATCCTGAGATTTACGTAAGTCGTCGAAATCGTTGACTTAGGCTTTGCTAAGCGCGCACTCAGCACGACTTCAAAGTTAGCTCTATAAATACCGACATTGTCTTAGCTCGAAAGTAAAGTCTGAGCAAAGTCAAAGTACGGTCTATAGATCTTACCATTAGAGTCCAAGCTACATTGCATAAAAACGAAAACACTACTAACAACAAATGAAAAATTGATTTTAAAAAAGGAATAACATACTTACCTTAAATATAAAATTCAAGTGAAGTATACAAAAAAAATATATATATTAGGTACTCTTTTTTAATAGAAAATTAACTTGTAACGTGTCATGATTGATTGTTGGGTTGTATAGTTATGTTAGATCATAATTTAAATTCTGCATCTGTGACAGAAATTCATAATATTTTACTAAAGGTACTCTTTAAAATATTCGTATTATGTACAAATATTTTAAATACATTAGAATACTAACAAGTTAGAAATATTTTAAAGACTCGTTTTTAATTGATACTATTTTCATCCGTCACTAGGACCTTATCGATAGTAAATATTCACCTTATGCTCCGACACTTTAATGTCAACCGTTAGGGTAATAAAATACAATGTTAATTAAGTATTATAACGGTGTAGAGCTAGAAAGAGCAGTGCGTTATGACAGGTGCCAATATCGATAATTCTGGTTCATACAAATAATTCAAAGTAATTTATTCCCGTCCTAATAAGCCCTGTCTGGACTTGGCTATATAATAAACAATTGCTATTACGTGGACGTGGCAGTTTTGATATTAGCATGGTCAATTATGGTGATAGGTCTTGGAAAAAGTTTCTTCATGTTTTGTTTGTATAAAATTGAAGAAAAATCTCTTTGGTTGTACATTATTAAAAATAATATTTAAAAAGTAAAAGACACTTTCCCGCCATTTTTCAATTATTTTTCTGTCCGCCAAAATGAGTGAATCTAACGAAGAAATTCCATACATTCTGAAGTTTTATTACAAAAAAGGGAAAAATGCGACTCAAGGCACGAAAAAAGTTTGTGACTTTTATGGACCTAATGCAGTGTCAGTAAGAGTAGCACAAAGTTGGTTCAAGCATTTTCAGTCCGGGAATTTTGATTTCACAGATGCAGCTCGATCTGGTCACCCTCATACGGATAAAGTTGATGCCATTTTTGGAAAATTGGAGCAAGGTCGGCATATTATTAATTACGACCACAATACAATTTTGACCCATTTCAAAAAGTCTGGCTATACAAAGGATATCGATATTTGGGTACCACACGAACTCACTGAAAGAAATCTAATGACCTAATGAAACCGATACATTTTTGAAAAGATTGATCACTGGTGATGAAAAGTGGATCACCTATGATAAGAACTTTAAAAAGTCTTAGAATTTTAAAAAGTCTGAGCCAAAAATTATAGAAACCATTTCGTTATAAATTACGGTACGATAATACCATGCAAATTAAATTTTGTTAAAAAATAAGAACCTAGTTGTTACGGCGATTTCGACATAATTTATTAATTATAATGCAAAATGTAATCCGATTTAAGCTCTACATTACCAATTCTTTTATGTTTATCAAATTTATAGATCGATAAAATAATATTGCTATTTAAATTAAAAATATTGATGATTTTAATATACAAACATTGATATTTTTTTTAAAGTTATTTTGTTAATATATTAAAATGAAAACCATTTAATTTACATAATATGAAGTTATGTAATAATATGGACAGAACATATTCTCGAAATTCTTATAGCATTATAAAAATAAATGTATTTTACACACTCAGAAATACTAAAAATTAATGAAGTAAGCCTTATCTAATATAATAGGGTTTGCAGGTATATAAAATTATGCATGTATTATTTATTTAGATAACAGTAATGCGTATAATAAAAATTTAATCATTTAAATACATATTAAATTTCTAAATAAATAATATTTACTTAACTTAATATTCCGTTACATTGTAGAGGTTTTTAAAATATCATGAACAATGTTTTGAATTTGTTGTTTAATACCACTACACAAATTGGAATGGATTTGAATTTCGAAAGAAATACAAATAACTAATATTTAATAGCGTTCGATAATAACCAATTTATTATTGTGATCTTAATCATATTAAATCTATCTATACTACATATATTAAAACTGTAATACGACGATTTCTGTACATTGAATTTTTTTTTTTATTTGAATTGGGGTACACTATGTTATCGATATAGATAGATGCCAAAACAATTTTTTGGAACCGTTTTTAGTCTGTCTACACACGCATCAAGCACAAACCTGTGAACGGATTTGGATGGAACTTTCACTACAATTTTACGTAAGGGTTGAGTCGTTAGAATAAATTAAATTATAAAATATTTATTATGTCACTATTTATTATAGAAGCTGGGCAGTTGGGACAATCTTCCGTTTTGCAGCTACAAAAAGTTTTCAAATTTACATTTTTGTAAAATTGAAAAATTTTTTTTTCGCGACTTTAGTCGCATTTTTTTTTGTAATAAAAATTCAGAATTTATCGAATTTCTTCGTTAGATTCACTCAATTTGGTGGACAGAAAACAGTTGAACATTGACGGGAAAGTGTATTTGCTCTTTAATTTTCTTTTGTCTTAATGTCCTATATACTTAGACAATTAAATGGTCTAATGTATTGATATTAAAACCAGCCAGATACAAATAGTACAAAAAAATAGATTTTTCTTCAATTTTATACAAACAAAATACGAAAAATACTTATTAATAATAATTTTTTTATTAATACTTTTGACTGTCTCGCTGGTCTAGTGGTTGTAAGGGTGACTGGTGATCCTGGGGTCGTGGATTCAAAACTAGGGTCGGGCCAAAAATCAGTTATTGGTTCATCTGTCCAGAAATTCACCATAGCAACCCGAAATCGGAGTGTTGGCGGTGATTCACCACCGTGCCTCGGAAAGCACTTAAATCCGATGGTCCTGTACCTGATTTCTCTGCGGTCGTTCGTGTCAGGGAATAGAAAGTGCACCTGTGTTCGCGCACTCGTGCGCTATATAATCTTATCCTGCGCAGATATGCCAGACTCCGTTGAGAATGGCCGCAATAACGGGAATTGGTCTGGAGGACATTATTAATTACTTTTATTAATATGTACTCTTATATTAAGGTTCAACTATTATCGGTTTAAGGAGATTTTAAACATAAATTTAAAAAAATATACGTTATAATTATTTTATTAACGGACTAATTTTAGCGGTAGTGCTGTTGCTGCAGTATCATATTTGAGCTTTGATATCGGTGTATAAATATTTATTACCCCATACAGTGACGCGAAACAAACCAGGAGATGGGCAACAGCGTCATACTAATAACGACTAGAATATAAAAAAAACTGCGGCTGTCATTCACCTGCCAAGCGTGGCAACTATAGCAGGTATCCCCCTTATGAGGAATCTATGGGAGAAGCTTATGGTTAGCGGTGTATATAAGCTGTAATGATGATGATAATGTGTGCAATAAGTAAGCCTTCTGTTACCGCTGTATGGTAAAATTCATGTGAAAATTGAATTTTGGTATCTGCGTTCGTTTCCAGTCCATCTTCTCCAAATTGAAGCACTTTACTTACATAGGCATTTGATTTTTGGTTATTATAAATTTCCACACATTTGCATTTGCCAACATTTGCATTTGCACGTCAGATGTGGTTTTCCACTCTGTACCACAGTGGCGACGGCTTCAGACATGCGCTCATTTCATCCGGCAGTGCGCATCTTTCTACAGTCTCTGTGTCCAATCAGTGTTTGTATAGTCAACTAGCAGTGTCTGTCTACAGTCGCATGCAAGCAAAACGACCCCTCCGTCAGAGCTTATTTGCAGCGGATTTCAATGCGTTTAAGACCTCAAACACTGTAGTACAAACACACGGTGTGTTTGTACTACATCTTACACAATATTGGACCATTGAGTTATATGTACTACGTACTAGAGAAGCCATTCCGAACATTGACTATGTTCAACTGAACTGTAGTGCAATCCATACAAACTAAATATTGCGTAAATTGAAGATTTGTGAATTCCATAAAATAATTATTATTACATTTTATTTAGAACTATGTTCGTTTAGATTAAATTAAGATATTTTATATTAAATTCTTATATTTATTTTATATTAGTATCTTATACTCTATCAAATTGAAGTCATCGCGCATGCGCGACTACTACTCCCGCGCATGCGCGAAGACATAGAGTAGGACACAATTTTTGTTTGGAATGGCTTCTCTAGTACGTAGTACATATAACTCAATGTATTGGACGTTGACATTACTTGATATATGCAGTTGTTGCGTGAAATAAGAACAAACCAACAAACACACTTTCGCATTTATAATATTACTAAGTACGGATCCTCACTTAGACGGAGCCTCATTCAACAACTTGGTACGAGCACGCGGTATCACCAATCGTGGCTGTCGTCTCCGCTATACGTATTTCTCTGGAACACACATATATGTTGCGATAATTTTAGAAATTCATGTATCATAAATAAAGCGTGACACTTAGACGCCCATTACACGCCTAGGCAAGCGTCAATCAGTTCGATTAATCATGACTGAGGTTTGAATGATGGAATAATTTGGACATTACACGCTCATGCTGACTGATCGTCAGTCAAACCCAAATTTTCGGAGTGAAAGGACGTACCTATAACCTAAGTTCATTTTCGATTCACCATTTAATTATAATTTTATATCTTGAAAAGAAAAAGAAAAAAAACGAATAGGAAAAATTGTAATATTTAATATCATTTTACCCATTTTAATTTAACGCGCGCAAACGTTAGACCTCTTGGAGTGCATAATCGATACGCGGTTTTATTTAAAACGCATTTATGGACGAAAAATAAGCTTAACTTGTACATTTATTCGTATAGGGTGGATGCCCCTATTACCAGCCTTTTAGTGCCAATTTCAATTTCCTTTTGTGTATCTAATGCCAGCATAGCATAGGGCTATGCCTTTTGAGTTTTTGGTAGGTACCTATTGTAGGTAAATTTTAGGGGCACTGAAATATATTCACAACAACTTTTAATTTTAAATCATGCATGTCACAAGTATGGAATATGTATTAAGATAGACGACAACAATTATTTTATTTTAATGTTTTACTTCTTACCTTACTGTGGTTTAGCTTTAAGCAGTTACATTTTTATCTTTTAACACTAAACAATTAATTAAAATAATATTATAATAAAAATTATGTATTATAGTACACCGATTTCTTATAATTTAATCATCCAAGTTTTACAATCTTTATCATCATTTCAGCCCTTCACAAGTCGACTACAGAACATCATCCTCCATAGACTGCCGCAAAGCATGGTCCTGAACCACTTTCCTTGTTATGACTTTTTCATTTATGTTCTTAAGTTATAATAAAATTAGTATTACTAAGTTGTAGTTAATTACATTTATTGTTTGTTTTTGTCTTTCCCAAAAAATAATTAAATATTGTATGGTGTTCTTAACATATACCAAATGTCTGAAAAGCAAGTACGTATCATTTGTTAAACTTTTACATCAAACACCAATTTTAAAATATAGACGAATTGACCATAACTTACTTAACTATAAAATAAGTTATGTTTTTTTTATATAGGATAGGGTGACAAACGAGCACACAGTCCACCTGATGGTAAGTGGCTACTATGACCCATAAACATCTACATCTATCCTCAATATAGACTCAAGATGCAGATGCGTTGTCACCCGTGAGGACTAAGATGGAATGCCTCTTTGCCAGTAAAAAGGGTCTCCGGTTCTCTACACTCACCATACGAAACACAGCAGCGTTAAGCTGCTATTCTACGTTGGTTTTCTTTGTGAGTTCAAATTAATGGTATTTATGCTAGTTTATGACAGCCCTGATTTATATTACGTGGTTGAAATAAGGTACTTCTTATTATTTACGTCAAACCAAATAACAGTCGGGCCACTGACATTATGCACTCCATAAATTTCGTATATCTAATTACAGCCCCATTAATTTCCACTAAAATAAAATAAAAAACTTATAAATTTAAACAAAAATAGCTGCATTACTATGTCTATAGTCACATTCATACAAATCAAAAAGCCTAAAGATGAGCTAATGTAAAATATGCTTATGTTTTGATTTTTAATTTAACACTGTTAGGTTTAAAACTGTGAGGTAATATTTGAAATATACTTTCCTCTAATTACGAAGAATTTTTAGCCGACCATATTTGTAATTAAGACTACTAGAAATATTATTTACGAAGTAAAAAGGCGGAAAGGCTGGAATTAGGGACGTGGCTGGTATTAGGGGCATCCAACCTACCCGAGGTTTTTCGTGACCCACAACTCGGGGAGAGCCTCAAAATTTAAAATAAAGTCTTTTTCTGGCTGAAGCACATTTGGCGGGAGTGGCGACGGGCTGCGCGAGCGCGTGAAACCCGCCTCTTCAATATATTCTGCGTCCGCCTCCATTGCTGTCTGAGCGTTGACTGACGCGTGATTGATGACATGCCATTACACGTTAAATCAAAATTCGTGACTGAATAGTTGATTGACGTAAAAATCAAAATATCCAGATATTTGTCAATCAATTTCATGCAACTGTCAATAACTACATTACACGATAGGTTATTCGTCAATCACAACCGTGATTGTTGTAAAACTGACAGCAAAACCTACCGTGTAATGGACGTCTTACACTGCCGTCAGTCACGTTTTATATGCAATACTCTGTACAAAGTGACTGACACGGCAGTTAACGGATTAATTATTTCAAAAGACAGTTTTTTTTCCTAAAAATTTGAAATAAGTTTTCTCTATAATATAAATAAAATAAAATAAAAAAATATTATAAAGCTGAAGGACCTCAGTCCACCTTGAAGGGTACCCGAAAAGAGGGAAATTAATAAGTAAAATTCAAACAAGATAAAAGTTCAAGTTTAAATATTTCATTAATGCATCAAAATATTATATTTATTTTCTAATATCTCTATCAACTGTCTCGCCACGTTTATTAAATAATCTAGTGGATCTATTCATCAAGCCACTTAGTAGCCTATTAAGTTAACCCATAATACTAGTAAATATCAACAGTAGTGCAAGAATATTACATAACTACCGTCATATAATTAGGTGCGCGGCAAACGGAACTCGTCGCAAACTAGAATACCTTAACCTACTAATCATTTATCTGCCTAAGTGTTATGAAGAACTCTGCATTAGAACTGAATAATACTCAACAATTAACCAGTAGGACCGGTGTCTATTCCCAGTGCCCGAGGCTGTACGCACGAGCTACTGTAATTTGGCTGGCATTCCTATTTAAAATATCGTCAAATTAAATCTTTAGCTTGCGCGTAAGTTTTTTTTTATATGCTAGTGCTTGAATACTATCTCACTTGATGGTAAATGCTGGTTTGCTGAAGGTAGTAAATCGAATTGACTTCGCAATGATTGACACATTGCTGTAAGCATTACAAAAGACGAATCAGACCATTTGGTTCGAATTCGTGTTCGTATCACACCCAACAAAGGGGCGGTGACTTACCGAGTTGCTGGTTGCCCGATGGTGGAAGGGAGGGGATATTAAGTTATGTAATTCCTGCCTCCTCTCTTCGATATGTATCCTGTAGAACATCGTCAATAAGCGCCGTATTCTCATATTTGTCCAAAGGATATAGCTAAATTTATCCCGAGAAGCGACCTGGTTATTAATTTTAAAACCTAAACTCATCTCTTAACTACATTTTGTAAGGATAGCCCTGACACTTGTGGCCCTATAATAGTATAGATTAACTATGCAGGACCTATATCCTATAGCTTAAAAATATCAGCTCGGAAAATATCACTGTTATTAATTATATTGATTCAATAGAACTTCTTTACCGTTGTCCGTCAAGTGTTCATGATGATTAAAAGTTGAGCTAACAGCTCGTTGTCACTCTAATGTTAAAACGCTCGAATATACGTGGTAGAGCCATGCCGCAGCTATATTAGCAGTATAGTTGTAGCACGAATGGGTCGGCTCGACCGGGGAAGGACCACTCTCTCACAGAATAGCAACGTTAAATAGCAGCTTAACGCTGCTTTGTTTCGTATGGTGAGTGTAGAGAACCGGAGATCCTTTTTACTGGAAATGAGGCATTCAGGTCATTTTTTATAGAAAAAACAAATGAGCACACAGTCCACCTGATGATGGTAAGTAGTTGCTGTGGCCTATATACATCTATATCTAAATATACATCTAAATGCAGATGCGTCGTCACCCGTGAGGACTAAGATGGAATGCCTCATTTCCAGTAAAAAGGGTCTCCGGTTCTCCACGCCACACGAAATACAGCAGCGTTACGCTGCTATTTTACACTGGTATTCTATGAGAGCGTGGTCCTTCCCCGATCGAGCCGACCCAATCGTGCTACAACTATTATAGCTGCAGCATAGGTGTACCACATAACGTCGTTTGTCGCTTTAATTTTATAAATAAAATATATGCGTAAACCAATAACAAAGGCCTTTCAGATAATGTAAACCTCGATGTTGTTATTTCATTGGTTTCTTCATAGCTCATAATAGCGTAACAAGTATGAAGTCTATTCGCCCTCAAACAATTCGCTTTACGCCACAAATTACCGTCTCTGACGAGAACGGTACGTCAATGACAAATAGTATAACCTTAATGTAACCTTTGTGGCCTTTGTTTCTTCGGGTCTAGGTAAATATCGAGTCTCCTCCGTAACAATAGTCTATCTTCGTAAACTTCTAGGCTTTTAAGAACAAGAAATACGCTTACTACTTCCGTAACTTCACAAACGATGGAATATAAAGTGCACAATTCATTTACTTGCAGGTAGGTTAATGTTGACATCGAAGATCGTAAGATTAAGCATAAGTAATATTACACGGATAATTTGCAAGAAGTATAACAAATAGTAAGTAATACGTCATCATTTGTCATGGAAACATATAAGTGCACATATTCCATATATCAAGAAAACGATATTCCGAGAAATGAATGACTACGAGTGCTCTTAAATCGACGCATGTACTTGGGGGGTCCGGCCCACCACTGCGCGAGTTTGTTCACGTCATATACCGTGGTACATTGTCACTTTGGTAATATTTTAAACCGTGTTCTCGATTTTACTGCACGATGTTTGTACAATACTCACAAACAGCCATTTCTTGTCGATGGAAGCGACAGATTCAAATAGTCAATATCACTAGCACGTGCCACAAGTGCTAACATTTGGACGCAACAGTAAAACTTACTTCGTAGTGATACAAGATGACAAACAACCATTGCACTTGATGTCTGCTTTTCTAAGTTCACATATTCTGAATTACTTAGATGTAACCATTAGGCAATTCTTGACATAAACATACTTTTAAACTGATAATAATAAAACTTTAAAAAAGTAAATCCAAGCTCAAAGGACTAAAAGGAATATTATAATCATAGAAATCAGTTAACATGGTCTAAAATTATTCAACCATACAGATGCTATTGAAAATTGATGATTTTTTTTTATGATTTGTTGTTGACCAAATTCAAATGAGACAATACCATAAAAAAAATATTGAAATATGACAACGTGGTCAAAATTATTGCTGAAAACACATAAAAACATATTCCGACGAATTGAGAATGTCCTGCCTTTTTTGAAGTTCCTGATTAAAGACTAAAATTGATAACTAGTTAATGTTCTTGGAGCTACAGTAACGAGTTTCAACTGCGCAAAATTTGTTATGCGCTACATAAAGTTTACACGCAAAATTAGATGCGTTTTCTCGTCCTTGCCGACAAGTGTCCGAATTGGCGCTAAGGATTGAGGAAGGATCGACGACAGTGTCAGAGACACAAGGACAGCCATATTTAAACTGGCCTTAAACATATTTTTTTGCATAGACAGTAGACAGTAAGCCAGGTGGGGCATGTTACATCATATTATTTCTTATTTATGCATTAATTCGCTAAATAAAAAACACAACTGTGAACTTACAGACGGTGACAATTTTAAAATCAATCTAGACATTAAACAATTGTGTGAAGTGAGATATCCCAATTTCAAAATAGAACTGAAGACATACTGTGCTCATTAGAAATAACATACTGTCGAAACGAAAACAACTCGAGGCTACTTGAAGCTGTCACGTTTTTCTACAAAAATATTATATGTAGTTATTATTTTAATAACATAAATTCTTCATATTAAAGGTGTTGACACAAAGCTATATGTAATATTGAACTTACGTAACATATGCCGGAAAACATAGCTTTCTATAGAGATTATTTTTAAAAAAACGCATTGAAAGAGAAACAAATGTACTTAGTGAGAATTTTGCGCCCGTACTCAGTCCTATGCAATGGTTTAACATCAAACATTCCTTATGGCTTCGATCTATAGCTAGGGCTTTTTTACTTTGTGATTATTCTGGCTTGGGACCCTTTTACCACTTTTACGTAGATATTTCTGCCGGCAAGCGGTTGTGCATCGTGAGCTGTAGTTCGGTTTGAAAGAGTAAAACAGCCTGTATCTGGATCTGGACATACACATAAATAATAAGGCCTATAGACGTCTACATGTTCTATACGTAGTAGAGCCATGCTGTAGCTATATTAGTAGTATAGTTGTAGCACGAATGGGTCGGCTCGACCGGGGAAGGACCACGCTCTCACAGAATACCAGCGTAAAATAGCAGCTTAACACTGCTGTGTTTAGTATGGTGAGTGTAGAGAACTGGGGACCCTTTTTACTGGAAAAGAGGCATTCCATCTTAGTCCTCACGGGTGACAACGCATCTGCATTTTGATTCTTTATTGGGGATAGATGTGGATGTCGATGGTCACAGCAACCACTTACCATCAGGTGGACTGTGTGCTCGTTTGTCAACCTATTCTATAAAAAAAAAAACATCTTTCCTCGATTAAGAATCAAAATGTGATATTGTTGCATCTTTTGTTTAAATAAGCATTCGTTTGACATCCTACTTTTTTTTCATATCACTATTTACAATCACCTCTCAGCGCTAAATTTCTAATTATTGCGTCAAATATGTAGTGTTAGAGTAGAATATGTCTGGTTTCAGTGATGTTTGTGTGTTTGTGTTGCTAGTCAGGAGGCTTTGACAGATATATCGTATTTTAAAGACGAACAAACATCTCAACGATACCGTGAAATTATATAATAAGTATAGTTATATAATATAGTTTTGTTAATTTTGAGATGAAAAGTAACTTTATACGTGGTAAAGTTTTAGCACGAATGGGTCGGCTCGACCGAGGAAGGACCACGCTCTCACAGAATATTAGTGTAAAATAGCAGCTTAACACTGCTGTGTTTCGTATTGTGAGTGTAGAGAACCGGAGACCCTTTTCACTGGAAACGAAGCATTCCATTTTAATCCTCATGGCTGACAACACATCTGCATTTTGATTCTTAATCGAGGATAAATGTAGTTGTCTATGAGCCACAGCATCCACTTATCCATCAGGTGGACTGTATGCTCATTTGTCACCCTATCCTATAAAAAAAGTATGTCCTAAGCGACCTTCGTAAAAGTTGTAAAAAAATTATTCAACATATACAATAAGTTATCTTATATAACAATAACTGTTTTATATGATAAAACTATTAAACTTCATGTATTTTACTTAAACAACTGTCTTTAAGCGACAGTAGACTAGTGGCAGGGTGCCTGAGAACTCAAAAGGTTGTGGATTCGAATCCGCCATGCGACTGCTGCGGGAACTACTTCTAACACAAGCATTTTCAGTTTACCAGTAGTGTTTAAATGGAATATTAGTAATTTTAATAGCATTACTAATTTTTTTTAAACATATAAAATATACTGTTACTAGAATATTCGGCGTACTAAATGATAATGTTCTAAAAATTGATTTCGCTTGCGGATAAACAGTATATGTGTAACAAACCACAGAGATTTATAGTTAAAGAATAAAAAGGCCTGTAACACTCAAAGGTTAAATTCATTTGCCAGCAGCCTGAGAACTAAGTGAAATCGAACATGGAACACAATGTCGCAGAATTTTTGCAATATCTCGCGAGCTTTCACCCGTTTCTTGTTATAATTTGTCTCGTGTTCACCCGACGCTACTCTCATTCAGACGTCTGATTGTTTTAAAAATTGCTATCGTTCATTATGATAAGCAGTAATTCCCGAACAATTAAATATACCTTTATCATGTTGTTTAAACAATACAAACTACGCAAGCAATTAATCCCTTTTCTATATATAAAAATTATCAATATAATATCTCTATATATAAAAATTAATTGCTTTTTTTAATTTATTTTTTATAGTATAAGGGTGACAAACGAGCACACAGTCCGCGTTTGCGAATCAAAATGTAGATGCGTTGTCACCCGTGAGGATTAAGATGGAATGCCTCGTTTCCAGTAAAAAGGGTCTCCGGTTGTCTACATTCACCATACGAAACACAGCAGTATTAAGCTGCTATTTTAACTTGCTATTTTACACTGGTATTCTGTTACGGTTAACGGACGTTAGTCTCACAAAAACTCGAAATTGATTGAACCGATTTTGATGAAATTTTTTATATGCATTTAAGTGGGTCCCTAGATGGTTTAGACTCACAATTGGACCATATAGATGGAGCTGTTGTCGAGATCCAAAAATGACTCGTGCGAAAACGGGGCGGATCGATTCTCCCTAAAATCGGAGAGACTCATGACTAGCAGTGGACTTTTATGCGCTGTTTAATAAGAACAAGAAGGGCCAGGTATGAGAGTGAGAATAGAGAGTGCACCTGTGCTTGGGCAAACACTCGTGCACTATGCTGTCATGCGCAGATGGCTTGTCTCCTTTGAGACTGGGTGCCGTAATTGAAATTCGTTCTGGTAATAAATAGAGGGAAGAGGGAATAAAACAGGGAGGGAACAAAAAAGGCCAGGTCCAGAGTACCCTAAACCGTAGAGCGTGTATGAAAGGAATAATGAAAGTGGACGAAGCGAAACAAGTATGTAAGGATCGTAACAAGTGGAAAGAAGTGGTCTCTGCCTACCCCTACGGGAAAGAGGTAAACATATGTATGTATGTAATAAATAGAATGAAACCAATATTAAATAACAAATTAACATTCATTACACTCTATAGAGTGCACTGCTGAACATAGGTGTCCCACGTGATAACCTCATAGGGTAGATATTTGCCATAGTTTATTATTTTTTTAGTATTAGTATTTTGTTGTTATCGAGAAGGTGCTGGTGCCCATTTTCTGTTTCATTTCTGTCTGTAGCCTCTTACGACACACGAATTATATGGGGCAGTGGATTATCCTACGCCATAATCACACGGCGAACGTTATCATTTTATTTTACTGTTTTTTTACTGTATAGGGATAAATATGCAACTGTGCCATCTGATCGTAAGTGGACACTGTACCCCATAGATATTTGCAGTCGACTTTTGACGACGCAATAGTGCAGTAACTAAGTCTTTAGTTGTGGTATCGCGGGCTGCAGCATCGTTTCCTGCACGGTACAAGGATTTGTATGTCGTTCAATATTAAATAACTCTTTGGGTCAGGGTGTTTGTGAAACGCCCTCAAGATACTGGAGAAACTTCTATCTTGTAATAACGTTTTCAAGATTTATTTCATGTATACTGTTTTATTTTTATAAGTAATATAATTACTCGTAATGATTTAACGTATTAAAGAACGTATTAACAAAAGAAAGTAACATTTAAATTAGTAGGTATTCATAAATTAAAATTGTATTTCAAATAATCCTGTTGTGATTTTTAAATTAAAGTTAAAGTACAAAAATTATTTCTTTGTAAATATTTAATCTCTCAATTTGAACTGTAGTACAATTTCGCGCAGAAACATGCGAAAGCTTGAGATTTTACCGCGGTATGCGAAACGTCGCGTGGAAAAATCACTGTAAACTGAGAACAGGATGTCTCAACGGAGTCTAAAACCGTTGCTAAGCAACTGTAAACTTCGTGAAACGGAACTGCAAATGCATGGTTGTTTAAAATGTGAATGTTATAATTCATAACACTCTTTGACAAGATATTTCCTTGCAGTAATATTGTCCGTTACAATTATAATTCTCTGTACTCGCAAATTAAGGTAAAAATTACAGTTCTTTATTAGACGACGATATTGTTACAACTATGGATTAGTTTTGCATGCCGTGCTAATATTGTTGACAAATTAAGAGTTATATTTTACAGTATCTATTTCGTCAAGGCGGATATTGCATCGATGTTATACCGAACAATCAAGAAATGTCCTAAATGAGATTACCATAGATTATACTGATATACAATTAAAAATGATACCTCGAATCCCACAGACTGCTGATTGGAAACAGCAACACCAATAACGGTGTAAGAGCTCTTTGGTCATCAGTCCGCCAGGTCACAGGCATATCTTTCAAATTGTGCATGCATTGTCCTATATCCAGCAGCGGGTTATACCCATATAGGTTTTTTTTAATTGCTAAAAGTGAATTATTTTAAAAATACTAGTAATGCTATTAAACATTACTTATATTCCCTTTAACCACTTCTGGTAAGCTTAAAATGATTGTGTTAGAAGAGGTTCACGACAGTAGTCGAATGGCGGATCCGAACCCACGACCTTTCGAGTTCGCGGTCCGCGCCCGGCCATTAGGCTACTGAGGCCATTATGAATAAAGAAAGAAGAACGTCAGTGTTCAATAAATTGCATTTAGTTTCTCTGCTCACCTCTGTCATCCTTTAATATTAGGTACTACACAGCTGCAAACATAGATATTACCCGCAAATTTGATTGAGTAATTGATATCTGTCATATATGAAACTACTGCGCCAATCTATCGAAGGCCACGAGGTTTTTATGGCCTGGCATCCATAGAAAGAAAAAGTTTCGTATGCTGCTATCTTTTTTATACACATAAAACGAGCACACTGTCCACCTGATGGTAAGTGGATGCTGTGGCCCATAGACATCTACATCTTTCCTCGATTAAAACTCAAAATGCAGATGCGTTGTTAACCCTGAGGACTAAGATAGAATGCCTCGTTTACAATCAAATGGGGTCTCCGGTTCTCTACACTCACCATACAAAACACAGCAGCATTAAGCTGTTATTTTACGCTGGTATTCTGTGAAAGCGTGGTCCTTTCCTATTGGATCCGACGTGTTCGTGATACAACTATAATATAATTGCAGCATGGCTCTAACACGTATAAAAAATTATTTCACGACACTTTAAAAAGTTTTTCAAACTACAATTGATAAAGAGGAAAATATTCGAGCAGGTGCGGCATGAGCGATGCGGTTGTGCGGCGTGGTCGGGGGCGCGGCCGGGGGCTAGCATGGCGCTGCTGCTGCTAGTAGCCTCCGCAGCCGCCGCCAGCCTCGGCGAGCTTGCGCGACGCGAAACCGGTGACGTGTTCACGCTTGTTGATGGTGAGTAGATTACACTATTGGTGTATGGTGATATTAGAGAATGAGAAAGAGAGAGAGAGAGAGAACTTCAGGGGGTACTTCAGGGGCTAAGCACCCGCTATAAATTTCACAGTACACCTGCAACTAAAGTTCGATCCCCGCTGGCACCAATGAAATTGAAGGAAAACATCGTGAGGAATCTGCATGTATGAGAAATAAGAAAAATATTTCGAAGACATGCGAAGTTCGCCAACACGCATTGGGGCAGCGGGGCGGACATTTTTTTTGCCCTAAATCCCTCTCAGAAATGAATGGAGGCCTGTGCCCAGCAGTGGACGTATATAGGCTGTAACCTTATGGTGATGATCGCAAACATCTAAAAGTGATTAAAGAAAAAAACAAATTCCACGTACGACTGAGAGTAAAATATAAAAATTACTTCACAATAACGAGTTATTTAACCGTCAAAATGTGTTTTTTTTAGTTTTCATTTGTAAAGGTTTTGCCGAGTAATTACAGATATCCTTAATTAAATGAGCGCATATTATCCTGAACTGCCATATAACGCTCTAACTCACCCTCTGTCAAAAAGTTTTTCTAAAAGCAGAGGATTACAACTAACATAATATAATTTGATCAAAAGCCTGAATGTGACAAAAACTCGCTGTATGTGACTCGATTTAGTTCTAATCCGAAGTAGGTCCATAATTTTGATCAAACACCTGAACGTGTCTAGGATATTCCAGTTTTTGATCAAGTCCCATAGATCATAATTCCAGATTACATAATTCTGCGACAGATAGGAAAGAATGAACCTCTTTATTCGTAACCTAGAAATAAGTTAATAACAAAATAATAATTTAAAATACTATTATGACGTGGTAACATTAATCATTATTCCTCTACAATAACAGTAACAGTAAGGCTTATAGAACAAATAAGGATACTGACTCAGCATAATACCTACTACAGCATCAGAAGTTACCGCAAGGCTGATATTCTGTTTATCAGTATAGATCTACATATCCCAATTATATTTAAAGATATAAAATAATAATTTATTATGAAGTATTTCAAATTTGTTACAGGTGTCTATAGGCTGCAATGTCCATTTAACATCGGAAGGAATGTTAGTTAGTCTAATTGTATAATACACAAACAAATAAAATTTTGGGGTCTTGATATTTTACCACGTGCAATTTTAGAATGATTGTTGATAAAAAGGAGGTAATCATTTCGCCATTGTATCTGAAATTTTTTCAGCCTCTCTTACGGCGATTCTTTTATAATATTAGAGAAATAAACGAGTAAACAACCCATCTGATTGTAACCGCTGCGATCCAGTCAATGGCGTGGTGCTATGAACACAACCAAATTGAAATAAATGAGGCTATCAATTTAATTGTCACGGAATGGAATGAGCAGTAGAATAGTAAAAGAGCTAAAACCTAGTTATTATATTAAGACTTATCTTTTAATTTCTATATTGAGGCGGCGATTGCGGTGCAGCGCAGTGTGCCGAACACGGCGCACGCGAAGTTCCGCGCGCAGCGAATAGGACAGAATGCGTCTGCGCTTGTCCACAGCGTGCCCCGTTGTTTAGAGAAGACCGTGAACTCTGCGTAGATGATTTGCCAGGTATAAAATATTATAACCGTTATAACATTTACCGCGTAGTTGCGGTATAAGAAAATACACTACCCCACATCGTCCCGTGAGTGCCGTATGAGGCGATAAATGAAAACAAACCAGATAACGGGCAGAAGTGTCTTCCAAAGACGGCTCCGTGGCGCAGTGGCAATGAGTTGTTGCGCTGGGGGCCGCGGCTTCGAATCCCGCACGGAACAAGTATTTGTATGGCCTACAGATAATGGTTCCGGGTCTGGATGTTTGTCCTCGTGCAATTTATGTTTGTAAACTGCCTCCACAACACAGGAGAAAATCCTAGTGTGGGGGATAACGTTTTAAACGGATAAAATTTAACGGATAAAAAGAACTACCAGGAAATAAAAACTTCGGTTGTCAACCAACCTGAAACACGTGGCAACTGTGGTTAATATCCTTTTTATGCTGCAATCTATGGGGATTCAATCCATGTTCAACATTAAAAGGCTGTAATAAATAATGAAGTGACAGTGTAATATTGCTCCTCTTATAATCTCATTATGTCAAAATGTGTATACTATATGGGGTGTAAGGGACCACCATGTGGTAACGGTGTAAGTGTTATGGTGATTATGGGGAATGTCAGAAAATTCCTATGACTACCAATAGATGTAAAATACCAAAGAACACTACGATTTGTTTTATACGTGGTAGAGCCATGCTGCAGCTATATTAGTAGTACAGTTGTAGCACGAATGGGTCGGCTCGACCGGGGAAGGACCACACTCTCACAGAATACCAGCGTAAAATAGCAGCTTAACACTGCTGTGTTTCGGATGGTGAGTGTAGAGAACCGGAGACCCTTTTTACTGGAAAAGAGGCATTCCATTTTAGTCCTCATGGGTGACAACGCATCTGCATTTTGATTCGCAAACGAGGATAGATGTAGATGTCTATGGGCCACAGCAACCACTTACCATCAGGTGGACTGTGTGCTCGTTTGTCACCCTATCCAATAAAAAAAAAGATTCCGATGCATGAAGGGCAATCAGGACTTGTAGGAATGCGTTTGTTTTCACAATTCACCCGTCTGCATTCACCTTATCTCCTATACGTGATCTCTCTTATAAACGTAGTAGAATCACGCTGCAGCATAATATGAATGCAACACAAACGGCTCGGATCAACCAGGGATGGACCACGCTTGCATAGAATACTAGCTTGAAATAGCAGCACAATGCTGCTGTAGTTCGAATGGTGAGTGAAGAGAAATGGAGACCCATTTTACCTACTGGTTGTTTTGTGTGACTATAATCAAGACTTCACTTTGTAATAATATATATTTATTGTTAAAAATATCATCCTTACAGTTCTTTAAAACTGAAGCACCTACTTCTAGCCTAATAAAATATTACTAATTACAAAAGACCATGGTAACAAAATGTTGTTACCAATGGTTGTCACCTTTGTTACACACTTGATACACTGCACTGGTTACGAGAAATTTCATGTTAGCCGAAAGGGATGACGACTGATCCGCATTTGATTCTCAATCGCGGATAGATTTGAGTGTCTGTGGGCGACAGCACACTTTTACCATTAGAAGGACTGTGTGTTCGTTTGTCAACTTTTATTAAAAAAATACATTCACAGTAATTCATCGAGAAGACTAACATTATTTTTACTTTAGTACTTAAAACGGAACTTTAACTATAAATTAATATATTAACGCTACGGCTGTATTACTTTAATTTTAATACGCAAATCATCGTATTATGTTCACCATCTTTTATTGAAAGTATCGATGTCGGTTTTAATACTTAAAATCATTTTTTTCGAAATCCTAACAAATTAGCAAAAGTATTCATACCAAAAGCCAACGCCACCGACAGGCTCTTGCAATAAGCGGGGTAAATTTAGGACCGTTTCAATGTTCCAGATTTCAAAATAAGCTTATCTTATAAATGATACGGTATTAGTCTTAATTCCTTTATGAATGATGCTCAATAAAATCAGCAAAAATGGTGGCTTGAGAAGACGAAATTGCAGTATTAAATTTGTCAAATGTTTGTATTTCGTATACTTATAATGCGCAATTTTTTTTTATTTCACAGAATGTTCGTTGGCGACGTTTGGGACTGGCGTCGGCGTGCAACGGATACCATTCGTGTATTTACCATTGAAAGGCCAAATTATTCACCCATCTAGGGAAATTATATTTCAGAGTAAGTACCTAGTCTATTCATTAAGCGTCTAGAAATTTATATACACTTATTTATAAAACAGACTAGAATATAATTTACCTTCCTTCAATTGAAGTAAGGTAAATTATATTCTACTCACAACATTCTGTAAACTAATATGATTAAAAAGATAATTATTAGGTATCTGTATATTAGATATCTTTTGTACAAACTCTTACTTATAATATTATGACTATGATCTGTGACTTTAGTACTTATATTTTAGATATACCTATAGTCATTACTTTTTAGTTATTATTTATTTCCTTTGGATACATTTCTAGTACTATGTTTCCTGAGTATCGAAGCAATATTTCATGGTATGGACTATTTTACGCTTCCATTAATAGCAGAAATGTATTGCAAAATATCCTCTGGTCAGTCCGTAGCTAATTATCAAGTCTAACGTCATTATCATTACAATCTATCATAAAACCACTGCTCAACATAGGTCTTCTTAACAGATAGCGACAAAACATGGTTTGAGCCAATTATTCACTCCCTCTAGCATACATAATATAACTGCAGCGTAGCTCTACGTGGTAGAGCCACGCTTCAGCTATATTATGGTTGTAGCACGAATTGGTCGGCTCGACCGGGGTAGGACTATGCTCTCACATAATGCCAGCGTAAAATAGCAGCTTGATGCTGCTGTGTTTCGTATAGTTACTGGAAACAAGACATTTCATCTTAGTCCTCAGGGGTGCATCTGCGTTTTGTTTCTTAATAGAGGATAAATGTACACGTGTATAGGCCACAGCATCTAATAATTAATATCAGGTGGACTGTGCTCGTTTGTCACCCTCATTCTATGAAAAAAAATCACTCTTTACTGCACTCGCCGGTACTAGGCTGCCACTTGATACCCTTGCTTGCCTAGCAGTTCTTCGAGCTATAGACCAGCCGGCAATGCCTCAAGTTTACCTATTGATTCGTTAGGTAATATCGGTTACTCTGGTTAGTAATACTGCGAATACCATCGTTATATTTTCTAGATTCTTCAATAATAAGTTCATAATAACTTTAAACTTCCCAGTAGTGAAGAATATAGGTAGGTATGTTACGTACTTATGTATTTTTACAGATGTCAAAACTCCAATATGCGCGGTATCCGGAGCGCAATATCTTACTCGCAAAGGATTTTTGGATTTACGAAACACACTGGACGCGGACGTGCCATTCAGCCTATTCCGAGATGAAGGCAGGACTTTCTTACAGGTATGAATATCATCATCTCAAATTCTCCATTAATATCTCACACACAGAGCTTATTATGAGGTACAGAGCGGACACCTAACTCTTTATTTACTATTTCTATATATCGGACAGATTAAAAAAAAATATTCACTTCTTACTTACTACTTCTATTCTATATAGTATTCATACTACGTATACTTAATAAAACATGTGGCCATGCATGAATATTTGCAAACAAAAAAGGCTACAGTTCTGTCACGCCACAAAAACTAAGATGGAATGTTTCATATGAAGTCATCTACAAATACCGGATCGTTAGTCGTAAAATTGTACAACTTTTTCATACACACGTGATGCCCTCAACAGATAAACCTGAGATTTACAGACTTATGACATATAATAGAGAAAAGTAATAAAAATATTTTTATTACATCGCACAATGAGCCAAAATCATCTATTTATATTACACTTGATCTGTGTCATTTATCTAAGTGTTAAAATATTTTCACAAGTTAACAAATCTGTATCAACACGAAAGGCCTACAGCAGGGATGGAGAACCAATGGCATGCGTGCCTTCGATGACACGTAACACAATATTTTGGCCACTCCACTGATCACAAAGTTCACTATATATTACGAACGAACGCGAGTGACCCTACGCTACGGAGTGTTCGGAGCGGTGATAATCACAAAGTAAAAATTATTTTACGGCACATTGATGCATTAAGGTTCACCACCCCTGGCCTAGAGGTACAGATAAATATGAATACCAATCAGTACCAAATACAGCAGATGAAAAGACCAAGCAACGCAACGGATAATTTGTACATAATTTTAACTCACTTTTTTTATGCAACCACAATTACAAGTCAGGACACGTAAGTCTAGCGCTGAACAAAACGTGGAATTGCCACAAGATCTTAACAATGATCATAAGAATAAAATTGGCTGAAAGATTTCCTTCATCGCTCCATCTCCTGCTTGAACAGCTTTTGTTCCACTGCCGCATTTAAGACTGCAAAATTGCGCAAACCGCTGTCATGCTGTCAGAAATGCTCGCTTGTTGAATTGAGGTTTGCCATACATTTGACCCCTGTAAAAACAAATTTTGCTTACACCCCACCACACAGCGCGATTCTTTTTTATAAATTATGTCCGTCCGTTAGTGGAGCGGAGAGGACGACATGCGCACTCGTATGTCGGGGCGGGTGATGTTGGTGAGGTTGCTTTGCCGCGACGTGGCCGAGCCGCCCAGCTCCCCACTCGACCTACGCGGCGTCTTCACACCATGCGTCGCGTTCAGGGTACAAGGGACGCCGCCTCGATCCGTTAACAGTACGTTATTGTTCTTTTAATTAGTTTTCAAAACCTAACTTTACGTTCATTACTCATTACAGCCTATTGAAAATCCACTGTAGATTGCTTCATAGTATCTCTATCTCCCATATTAGCCTTAGTTCCTTTATTATTTTTAGTTGTTATCAGGAAACTGCTGCTTCCCATCTCCTGTTTCATTCCCTCTATCGCCTCTCTCCGTAACAGAATCTTCAATTTATTTCGTCAGCAGTGGATGTTTAGGAGCTGACAAAAGCACAAAAATATAGTAGATTCAACAATAAGAAGAATACGTAGCGACTAATTAATTTAGAAAAGGACAATCCAGAACAACTAGGCCATAGAAATAACTGTTTGAACGGGAATCAAACTAAAAGAATATCAAACACTGTGGAAGAATATATTACAGTGCTGGTAGTGTACTAGCAATAATAATGACAGTAATTCGTACCTTTCTTTTACAATTATGAGTTTATAAGCTAGTGATTGACTATACTTTTCCACCTGATGGTAAATTATGATGTAGCCGAAGATGGTGAAATGCAATTACTAAGCTTAAAGCCTATATTTACTCTTGTCTGGAAGACATTATATTCCATACATTGTAAGTGTAGGAAAAGACAGATATTGACAAATTATTTCACTCTTTTGCTGTACGCATAACGAATGATGATTAAGCAAACCGTTTGGTTCAAATGCCTCTCGGTAGAGACTGTAATTTTTGGTTGTCCGGTGGTAGAAGGGAAAAGGCAACCAATTCCTTTCAAGCGAATCCTATCCTGCAAAACACTGAAAGGTTAGATATATTTCGCATGTGTTCCAGACTGGTAAGATGGACTTCAACCTGATTCAGGTCACAAACAAGCTACTTAGTATCCCTTTCCATTGAATTCGAAGCTGCACTGCGAAGTGGCATTTTACAGCGCCTTCCTATATATGGCAGCAACAACTAGAGACGGTCAGTGTATCCCTTTTTGCGGTAAAGAGACAGTGAACCAAGAAATGCTCCACGTATATACATAACGCTTATGAGGAAAGGCCGTAGATGTTAAAATGCTGCGACAGAGAAATAGAGATTCCCTTAATCAATACCTAAATATTGCATAATTTTAAGGTATTGCTCAGTGAATACGTGTGCGCAGTAGCTAACCATTTGGCTGTGTAGCTAAGCGTCGTGGTCCCAATGGCAACAAATACTTGTATGACCTTCAACTAAATTTGGATGTATTCCATATGCGATATAAGTGTATAAAACACCCACAGAACACATAATAATCCTAGCAGAGTAATAAAATTAGGATCTAATAACACATTAACGTATATCATATATTTCAAGTTGGTGGTTCTAACAATAAGATAAAAATCATTCTTTTCAGATATAACAGAAGTTCAGTTCGCACCAAATGCTCAAACTTCAGGTGCGTCGAGCACATCTGGCTTAACTGTTACGGAATACGTAATCATAGGCATCAGCTCGCTCATCCTTGGCCTTATATACGTTGCATCCGTTTTCTTATATTTGCATATAAGGAAACGTCGAAAGACAGCTTCTGACAAAAGCAGTACAAGGAAAACGAAAGTCTTAAAAAACAAAGATGGAAAAATCATAACTGAACGTGATATTGTCCGCATAAGTAATGAGCGTATCCACACATTACCCAATGTCCTCGGGCAAGACGATGGCATTATAAAGAAAAATCCATTGCTGAGCCGACAGTACCAAGATAACAAAACAGGGTTTCCCAGCGACTCTGGCAGTAATATGTCAGATTCGGATGACTTCGTCGGTAGCTCAAGAAGTGAAGACAATGTATGCAAAGTAAGTGTCTAATTAAAACCGTGTTTTGAAATCACATTTGTAACAAATAAACACACTTGAAGGTAAATATTCAGTTTGATACACAACTTTCTGTAAATTATAACGAATCTAGATAAGGCCCGTCGCCGCTGAGAACAAATCAAATGTCTCGTTATTAGTTAGTAGACTTTATCCCTTTCCTTCTCTCCCTCTCTTTCTCACGCATAAAAGAACGCTTTGCGCTGCTACTTTCTAATGGTATTCAAATACTCTTGCCCTCTTCTAACCATACTCACACATTTTCGACTGATATTTAACTCGAAAATGACATGACCTCGTATTTTTTTTACATTTTATTAATAACGTACTATACATTTGTAATCCTTTGTAACCTACAGAAAATTTTACAAAATATTTTTCATGCAATAATTATTTTAAATAAATCTCGTGCACTCAGTTACTACTATTAATTTGGCAAGCGAGTTAACAGTCCTTCTGATAGTAAATCAATGGCTAATATTGACTATGGATGTATAGAACGAACCAGCAAACATTTTTTAAAGCTTTAATTTTTTCCTTTGTACACAAAATCACTGACTTCTTTTTATTTCAGAAACAAACTACGTCAGCCATAGTGCATCTCCATAGCTATGAACTTAGGCCTCAAAACGATTCAGACATAAGCCATCGTGATGAATCCGGCATTGAAAGACTTCCTGATGAGCACGTATCAATTGTAGAGACAATCGACGACCGAGAAATAACTAGACCGGTTGGGACTACTAGAAAGAAACTTTATTTCAATCCAGCTTATTTCGAACCACATTTAATGGCTGTAAGTAATGAAATTAATTACTATTTTACTTAAATATTATAAAAGTTAAATTAACGCTAATAAATATGTTTAATTGCAGGAACCGCCGCCGGCAGCACTTGAATTCTTAACAAAAATAAGAGAAGTTATATCAATTGCGAAACACAAGATGGCTGCTAAACGCTTTCAACCTGTTTTAAATGAAATACCAGAGGAAGAAACTTATCCATCTAATGGAAACAGTTTAGATTTTTATCAGGGTTTCGGAAGTCAACGCAGTGGGAGTGTTGTGAGCCTTAAAAGAGAGAACAGTAGAAAAAAGTCTGTGAACTGTGTAGGCTGTCCAGGTTGTCAATCTGATGTTAAAAATGATCTAAAAAGCTATATGAAATCTGATGTTGTAACATGTACGAGTTGCCTCAATAACAAGGGAGAAAAACAAAATAGTATCCGTAAATGGCTGGAAAATATCCCTAATGTGAAACAGCAAGCAACGTACGACGACCTAATTAACAACAGTCAGAATAATCTAACTGATTCCGTTCTATCTTTACCTATTAATGTGAAACAATGTGCGTTGAAGAAACAAAATAGTTTTTCCACATGTAGTTCAGTGCATTCACGTGATGAATTTACGAATATTCCTAAGAGATCTTCGACACGATCTGTTAGATCGGAGCCACCATTAAGAAATTACAATATACCATTACCTGACTTTGACAATATTGATTGTCTTCATGATTTCCATAACGGTGAGACTGTGTCATCAATTGACAATAATATTGTTTTTGATGACAGTCGGTCTGGCAGTTCAAGAAGCTATAAAGGGTCCCAGCGTAGAAATAAAATATTTAGTAATAAAAATACTTTGCCAGATATGGTAAATGAAGCTATCGCCCTAGAGCATTGTTCTAAATCTGATAACCTTAGTAGCTCTGACGAAGAAAAATTGAATCATATACCTGATAACATCGATAACCAAAGTATTTTTACAAGAAATAAGTCTGAAAGCCCAAATGGAAATGATTATGAAACTGATAGTTTGGAGAGAGCATCAAAAGAAAAAAGAAAATTGTCACCTATAGATTATTCGGATGTCCCTTCTTCACAAGCAAGTCCCAGCCTGAGTAATGCTTTACCGTTAGAAGAAGAACTTACGATGAGAAATGCCGTTTATAAGATTCACTCAAGCAGCAATAGTAACACACCTTCACCACAAAGAGATATCTGCATAGATTCAAAACATTTTGAAACTGTAGACAAGAAACGCACTGAAATGTATTCGCCAGAAATAAAAAATATTATAAAAGAAAAAAGCGATTACAGTTTCGTTAGTGAAGTGTACGTAAATAATAATTTTGGCAGTACGCCGACTTCACCTAGTGGATCTGAGTGTTCAATGGGTAGTAGAAAATTAAGAAGTGTTGATGAAGAATGTGACGAAAAACCAGGTTGCTTGACTATAGAAGTTAAAGATCCACCAGAAAATTATATAAAGATTCACGAATCAGATGGTTTTGAACCTGATACATTAGATAGAAAACATCCAAAAAACAGGAAATTTGTTGACGATATTCAGTTTAGCCGTAAAGATTGTACAAAAATTATATCCAGTACTGAAAGCAAGCCAAGTCAACTTATACAACTCAGAAGCAGTGGATCTTTTAAAAAAGCTACCAGTAAAGAACAATTTGCGACAAAATTTAATAATTTAAGAAATGATCAAGAACGCCCGAAGTTGTCGCCAAGTATGAATCAAGAGGTAAAAACCATTGAAGATTCCGATGACACTTGGGACGATAGTGAATGGAACACAGATGAAGGCAGAATATTAACTTTAGAATACAGGCACTCAAAGAGGCAGCGTCAATGTACTCCACCTACAATAAAACAACTGAAAAATTTAGCTAGGCCTGATATTCTACCACCATTACCACCTACGGTCGACAGTCCAATTTACGAGAAACCTATTATACCGCCAAAACGAGTGGAAAATGATAGAAACAATGTAGAAACTCTTTCAAAAAATGGGCAAAACAGAAGCCTCAGACCTAACCAAGTTATACCAAAGGCTGAGCTTGACTCACGTCCAAATACGAATCATGATTTACATTTTGGACCTTCCTGCAGTCCATTGAGAGCTTCTGTTCAATCGCAAACATTAGAATACATAGATAGTAGTTCCGCCAATACTGTTCAAAGTATAACACAAAACACAGATATTTCTTGCAGGGTTTCAAATCGACAAATGGTTGTTAAAAATTGTAGCGGTGGCAATATAGATTCAAGTACTTTTGTGAGAGTGAGAGAAGACGGACATAGTAGAACAAGGTTTAGACGAAAAAAAGGTGTTAACATCGAAGATTCGGGATATTTAAGCAGTGACTCTACAGGTTCCAGGCAGATACAAAAAAAAATAGTCTTAGCCAATATAGTGAATTGCAGTGATACAGACGACACGGAAAATGAAGCCAGGAGTGAATCTGGTGCTGAAAGTACAGAAGCACATTCTGTATATTTTGGTAGTTTTAGGAAAGTGACGTCAAGTGACGAAAACTCAAACAACAATAAGAGTTCAAGAAGCAGTTTACGAAACCTAAAACATTAGTGACAATTAAGTGAAAATTATTTATCACAAGTTTAGTGCAATACATAATAATAATAAAAAACCCATAATTTGGTGCAATAGTTTGTGCAATAAGTGTAAATAATATGCTAAAATAACAATTTAGCTCAATAAAATATAAGCATGAGTTAATTACCTCTAATTTTATTATAGATATCAATATTATTGAATATTGTTTTAGTGTTTACATTCCTACTTATTGTAAGTAGGTAGTAACAAATGGCCGGAAGTGCAATGCAATAGTAGTTTTTAAAAGAATAGATTTAAGAATTTGTTTGTTTAATATTTTTATTTACTTTTATATATTTTTAATTTATTATCAGGTGCATAATTTATTCATTGCAGAGTATTTATTTATTTTTAATATTTTTGTAAATAAGAAAACAGAGTCGGGCAGCAAAGTGTAGCTTCCTAGTACCTGACAAAATGGCGTGCTCCGGATGGGATGGGATTTTTAATTTTGCAACATTCCATCTGTATCAGTACAGAGCACAATAAATGCGTGTATGTGTATACACTATGTTGAAAACAAATAATCTTTTTCTTTACACTATATTAAATACATATTTTCCTTCGCATAATATAGTGGGTGGCACGGGTTAATTCATGGAACAACTCAATTATTTTTTAATTACGAAATTGACGATTTAACTTTACGGCATCATCTTGTTAATAATAACGGATAAAAAATTTACCAACAATGTGTGATATCTACGGAGTTTCACTAATTAACTATAATACATAAATAGATGCGAAGAGGGCGTATGGGTACTGTACCAAAAAAAATATGTAAAATCGTAATATTACGGAAAAAAAATTCCCCATAATTATAAATCATTAATATTTATTTTATCTTTTGCGGCGACCTTTTTTGTTCATTCTCTAAAAAGGGTCATATGATACCTGAAAACACCCCGATGGATCGGATAAGGTTTTTCACACTATTTATAATTAACAAATAGAAACTATAAAAGCCTCTTAAATCTTTTTAAAATTACATATGAGTGATTAATGATTTGTACAAAAGGGTTTCCAACCGTCAACCGGGTTGAGCCAGTGTTTTCGGGTTATGAGTATTGTATATCCGTCCATCTCTAAAGGTGGATACTCAATTTTAAGCTTTGCTCTATGAGCGGCGCCATAATTAGATTAAATAGAACTCATTTGATCTAAATATTAAATTGACAAATTTGTTCATCATTTGTGTTTTAGTTACTATACACATTTTTGTTACTAAAATCAAAATGTATAGAATAGAATACACACTCAACCGTGACACTTTGTTTATGGTTCGTCACAATCGAAATTTTCGGTGATTCATCAGGTCATTAGCAGAGGTTAAATTATTAATCCACCATCATCAAAAGGATCAAATTATTTTCATTATTGTTATTAGAGCCTACCAAAATCCACTTATGAACCTAGGTCTCTCCCATAGATTAAACCATTGATTCCACTCTTGGCAGGCAGGTAAACAACAGTTGGAAAGAAGTTTTTTTTTTTTTTTTTTTTTATAGAATAGGGGGCAAACGAGCATGCGGCTCACCTGATGTTAAGTGACTACCGCCGCCCATGAACAACCGCAACACCAGGGGAATTGCAGATGCGTTGCCGGCCTTTTAGAAAGGTGTAAGCTCTTTTCTTGAAGGTTCCTAAGTCGTATCGGTTCGGAAAATTCGCTGGTGGTAATTGATTCCACAAAGAAGTTGTGCGAGGGAGAAAACTTCTTCTAAATCGCACAGTGGTGGACCGCCAATCATCCAGATGGTATGGATGGTAACGCGAGTTTTGTCGCGACGTGCGATGGTGAAATTGAGCGGCTGGAATTAGTCCGAACAATTCCTCAGAGCACTCCCCGTGATAGATGCGATAAAATACGCAAAGAGATGCAACATCTCTACGCAGTGCCAGTGTATCGAGCCGATCGGAAAGAACTCGGTCGTCGACGATTCGAATCGCTCTGCGCTGGATGCGGTCAAGTGGAAGGAGCTGGCACTGGGGTGCCCCGGCCCAGAGATGAGAACAGTATTCCATGTGGGGCCGAACTTGCGCTTTGTAAAGTTGCAAGCGATGTGCCGGCATGAAATACTGTCTCGCTCTGCTGAGCACGCCAAGCTTTTTAGAGGCCAATTTGGCCTTCCCTTCCAAGTGACCACGAAACTGCACGCTATTCGATATGTCGACGCCAAGGATTCCGATACTGGCTGAGGCAGCAAGGGGAGTGCCTTGAAACTGAGGAGATACGACAAAGGGGTTCTTTTTAGCGGTAAACGCGCAAACTTGTGTCTTCTGGGGATTGAACTGGACTAGATTTAGTCGGCCCCAATCCGAGACTTTGTTAAGCAAAGACTCGACTTCAGACACAAGTTTGTCCCGGTACTCGGCGACGTTTTCCCGAGAAATATTGGCACGGCCGGTATATAAGGCATCCCCAGTGCTGTCGTCTGCATAGCAATGAATGCTACCAGTTAGCAGCATATCATTGATATGCAGGAGAAACAGCGTTGGTGATAGCACGCAGCCTTGTGGAACACCAGCGTTGATAGGCTTGTAATCAGAGCATGCACCGTCTACTACGACCTTGATGCTCCGATCAGCAAGGAAACTGGTGATCCATTTGCACAATTTCTCGGGAAGCCCATAGGAAGGAAGCTTCGAAAGAAGCGCCTTGTGCCAGACCCGATCGAAGGCCTTCGCTATGTCCAAACTAACGGCCAATGCCTCCCCCTTGGACTCTACTGCCTCCGCCCATCTATGAGTTAAGTAAACTAAAAGATCACCTGCTGATCGACCCCGACGAAAACCGTACTGACGGTCACTGATCAGCTGGTGATCCTCAAGGTACCTCATGAGCTGGCAGTTTATAATGGATTCCATTATTTTGGAGAACAAGGAGGTGATGGCGATAGGCCTGTAGTTGGACGGGTCTGAGCGGTCGCCTTTTTTAGGGATCGGGTGGACCAAAGCTGTCTTCCATGAATTCGGGACTACGCCTTGGGAGTAGGAGTACCGGAAAAGACGCGTTAAAACCGGTGCCAACTCCGGAGCACACGTCTTCAGCACAATGGGAGGGACTCCATCGGGCCCACTCGACTTGCTGACGTCCAGGGAGAAGAGTGCTTTGCGAACCGAGCGCTGTGTAAATCGCACATCCGGCATGGAGCACTCACATCGCGGGATGGTCGGCGGTGTGTTCCCCCCGTCATCTAGAGTCGAGTTGGACGCAAAAAGAGAGCACAACAGATCGGCTTTCTCTTTTGCGGCATGGGCCAGTGAGTCGTCCTCTCTGTGCAGAGATGGGAGGGATGGCTGACAGAAGTTCCCTTGGACAGCCTTGGCGAGAGACCAGAATGCACGGGTTCCCGAAGGAAGGCGAACTAGCTTCTCGCCAATTCTGCCGATGTGCTCAGACCTTGCCTTGGCAATGACGCTTTTGAAGGACCTGGAGGCGGAATTATACTTCTTTTTAAGTGCGCTGGTGTTTAAATCCCGAGACGTTGATGCGTCAGCCCAGGCCCGGTAGCACTCCTGCTTATAGCGTGATGCTATTTTACAGGAGCGACCAAACCATGGCTGGGATCTGCCTCCGATGGGCACCACAGAGGATGGAATAAAAAGTTCCATACCCTGAAGTACCACATCAGCAACAGAATCGGCAACAACGCTGGGATCTTCCGGCGAGAAGCAAACCCGCCCCCAAGGGTAGGATGCAAAAAAAGACCGCATCCCGTCCCAATCAGCTGACCTATAGTGCCAAACACGGCGGCAAGCTGTAGATCGCAACTGCGATTGGAGCGTGAGTGGCACTGTGCTCCGGATCAGACAATGGTCCGAAGAGCCCAGAGGGGCATCGACGGAGACCTGATATCCGTCCGGATGAGAGGTCAGCAGAAGGTCCAACAGGGAAGGTACATGGTCTTCCACATCTGGGATCCGCGTAGGCGAAGTAACCAGTTGTGTTAGACCATATGCCAAAGCAAAGTCGTAGACAGATCTACCCGCATGATCGGTTGAACGAGAACCAAGCCATTCAGCGTGGTGGGCGTTGAAATCACCGAGTATCACGATCTCTGCGGATGGGACCTGTTGTAGCACGGAGTCTGCAGCCATTTGGACGTGGTCGATGAGTCGGTCTGTGTCGGCATTACCGCTATGGGACCTATAGAGGCACCCGTAGACGCGGGGATGGTCGTCGCTGTCTACGCGCAGCCATAGGATGGACAGGTCCGTACCTTCAAGGCTGCCGAGGCGTCGAAAACAGATGTCCTCTCTGACGTATACACAAACTCCAGCCCGGGGCACAAAGGAGTGTTCCAATTTGTACCCCGGGTAGGAGAGATATGAAGTATCAGCCGGAGAGGACACCTGAGTCTCGGTTAAAAAGAGCAAGGCCGGCTTCGCCGTCTCTAGATGGTAATGGACAGCGTTAAGGTTGGAATGAAGTCCCCTGATGTTGCAAAAATTCACGGATAGCGTGACAGGGGTCGCCTTGGTTGTATTGCTCCGCTTGCCCCGAGCAGCATTAGTCACGAGCGGAATTTTGCCCCCCCCAGAATACGCGGGGCAGCCTGAGCACCCACGCTCAGGAGTGAAGTAGTTTGTTCGTGGATGCTCAGCGAGGGATTCTCCAGGGTTGCTGGTACCCTCCTGGGGTAGTCTTGTATTTAATTCCACTACCATGTTGATGGGGGGGGGGGAATTGGGCCTCCGGCCACCTGCACTCACCAAACGCAACGCAGAGGTAAACCTCTACTTCACGCTGGTATTCTGTGAGGTCGTGGTACCACCCCGGTTCGAGCTGGCCCATCCGTGCGACAGCAAAAGCTACCGCTTGGCTCTACCACTGTCAAAAGTAGTTCCTTATCGGACGGTGCGAATTTGGGGGATAGGGGCTAGGTGAGAAAAAGTGTAAGATTTTTCCGTCACTACCCCTTCTGACGTAGTGTAGACGGCCTTGACTGCAATGACCAAGCGAGATGGAATAATATCCATCTCCCTCGCACTTTTTCTTATCTTACCATGAAAGAAATATTATTTTATTTTAAATCACGCTTTATTTTAAGAGACGCTAGTAATTTATTTATTTGTATTTGTTAATCAATAATACAATACTTTTATCAATTTAAGTTTACTACGAAAGGAACTTCGTTCCAACTGAGTGTTCCACAACACTCGGTTGTAATTAGGTAGACACTGCTGGCTATCACTATTTTTATTTTCCCTGTGTCGCTTCTTAAGAAATCCACGGAATGATACAGGGTAGTAAATTCTCATACGCCACTACACGACAAATTTTAAATTGCTATTTCACTATAATCTTAGTAGGGTTTCATGGATGGAGTCGCGAACAGGATAAAAACACTTAAGACATTATTTTTACCTAACGATTATTTGGATTCAACATTAAAAATAATAGTTATGGTTGTGGGTTAGTTTTAACACATTTTGTTTATATTACTTATAGAATATATTGTTTGACACAGCCAACAATAATTATAAGCCTGTTAAAATTCAATATCCGCTGATTTAGTGTTGAAAATTTTGTAAATTTATATACCGCAACTTAAATAGATAATTTAGCTGATATGATGGTGCTATTACTAAGAAAATGTTTTTTTTTTTAATTTAATTGAATATAATATTATATAACATTAATTTATTTCTTAGAGTTAAGAAAAATAAAATGCTCAATTTTATAAACGCTCAACTGCTAAGTTATTTAAAGAATGATTTTGTTAAGACTGTTTATGTAATTTATTAATACTTCATATGTATATATTAGGTGTTAAGCGAATGAGTGTGCGTGTGTAAGCGCATATTATGTGCGCAATATGTAATCCTGATTATTTATTAGTTGAATTACGTTTTTGTATAACACGATACTAATTATGCTTACAGTATACGGAAGCAAGCTATTATGTATACTTTAAGTAATTACGTAATAGGTAAAAGCAACTTCGTATGACTAAAAGGAAATATTTGAAACTATTATTATTAAATTATGTTAGTGTTCTTGTAGTTTATATCAAAAATCCATATAGATTTGTAAATAATATGAAATAAAGAAATATTCCTTTTAATTATGTTAAATCGATTTGAATTATATTATTAAGATAAATTATTTTCTACAAAATAAAATTTGTTGTCATTCCCAAATACTGGTTTATTATTCTTAAACATATAAAACACTTTCAAAATTATATAAATGGCAACATTTATAACAAAAAGAGATCACAGCCTTATTATAATAGTAAATTAAAAGTAAAATTAATCTATACAAGTTCCACTGTTGAGAACATGCCTCCTCTTAATTTTTGAAGAGGGTTATGAAGTAATTTTTCTGCCATGCTGATCTAATGCGTGTTGGCGGACTCCACATTTTTTATAGAACAATTGTGACAAACGAGCACACTGTCCACCTGATGGTACTAGGTGTATGCTGTGGCCCATAGACATCTACATCTATACTCGATTAAGAATCAAAATGCATATGCGTTGTCAGATAGAATGCTTGTTTCCAATAAAAGTTTAATGTTTATTTTGCGATGTGTTCCTTCAACGCTGGGCAAGTGGTAGAAAATTGCAATTAACAATACCACTGGTGCCAGCGAGGATCGATCCCGGTTGCTCGCGTACTATGAAATTTATTCATCTACAATCATATCATCAAATTCCTCCTTCACCGCCATGTGATTTTTGACACGTAAGCAATTTTGTATGCCAGAAGACACTTCATTCAAGAGTTTATCCCTAAACTCAAGAAATTTCTCTAAACCACAAGCAAAGACATCTATTTCACTCCCGACCTTACTTCGCACCACTTGATCTTTACTGTCGTTCATTATTATCATACAATTATCGAGATACTCCAGTAACATAGAAGTCTGATTCAAAACAGATGACGCATATTCCAAATAGCTCACGCCATTATTATTCATAGGCGATATTTCCTCATTATAACGAGCTAACTGGTCTGTATTGGCAGTTATTTTGTAATTTGGTGTAGTTACTATAATTTTGAATGGCACGGCATCATTGATGTAGTGAACCAAGGCCAGCACTTGCGACGGACATCTGTAATTCAAAATAAAACGAAATTAAGTAATTGAATAATTGAACATAAACGGGCAGTAATAATTGCGAGCTCCAACTTCTTAGGTTTGTGTCAGCCATTAAGTGATAAACGGGAACACAAGTGATGTTGATAAGCAAATGGTATTTTCGTTTAACTAAATCGATTTAAGGTGGTATTATGAGAATGCTTTATTTATGGGTTAGGGTGACAAACGAGCACACAGACCACCTGATGGTAAGTGGTTGCTGTGACCTATATACATCTACATCTATCCTCAATAAAGAATCATAATTCAGATGCGCTGTCAGCCGTGAGGACTAAGATGAAATGCCACATCTCCAGTCAAAATGTTATCCGGTTCTCTCCACTGATCATAAGAAACACAGCAGCGTTAAGCTGCTATTTTACGCTGATATTCTGAAAGAGTGTGGTCCTTCCCCGGTCGAGCCGGCCCATTCTTGCTACAACTATACCAGTAATATAGCTGCAGCATGGCTCTACCACATAGTTCTCAAGTGAGCCTAGCCATCTGTGCAGGACAGGATTATAGTGCACAAGTGTGTGTGCAAACATGGGTGCAATCTGTATTCCCTCACTTCAAACAAAGAATCGACAATCCGACACGAGCGGAGAAATCTAGTGCACGAACAACGGATTTACGTGCTTTTAGACGCAGGGGGATGAAACAACGTCAACTTCCTGACCTTTAAGATTACTTGACTTGAAAAATCCAAAAACTGATTTTGAGCCGACCCAGGGGATTCAAACCCGGACACTCGTTATAAGCAGTCAAGCTTATGACCACTTTACAAGCAAGGCAGCCCAGAAGATGATACCTACACTTAATACAGATTTTTGATTTTACCTTGAATGTACTTCAACTGTAAATTTATCATCTGTTTCTGATTCATCCTTTTTGAATATCACCATTACGCCATATAGAATATGGTATGGTGATGTTTTGTGAATGACGACATTCTTTACGTTTAAAAATTCGTCCATTTTTAGATGCTTGCAAAATATATCAACTTCTGTAATACTCGAATCATCTTCACTTCTAATATGTCTAAGACAAAGCTCTGTCTTTATGCTTGTTGCAAGAACAGCCAAAACTGTATGTTGCTCGTCTGAAATTTTAAAGCACTACTACTATTAATATTATTATTATGGCTAAATACTCAAACGCTTCTCAATTTTAAGATATTGTTAAGTCTCGTTGTGTCACAGTCACTTCGATTTAAAGAGATAGAGACAGCACGAGACTTAAGGGTAGCTTAAAATTGAACAGCAATACTCAAATATTTGGGCATCAATCTATTATAGTATGATTAAAATCATGGGCTTGGTGACGTAAGTCAAACTACTGTTATTTATGCAACAACAGCAAAAAAAAGTTAAGACTGGATAATAAATACAGGGTTATTTTTCAGAGTGGCCAAATTTTAAACTTAAGTTCAAATGATGTATTCTTATATTTACGCGAACACTACACATTAAATAAAACTATTTTTTACGGATACAGATTAAGTTCAAATATATTTAAATAATGATATTGCAGTTTTTGAAAATACGAGTCAATAAGGCTATAATAAATTTTAATAATATAATTTTATTTGAAATTATCCCAAATTGTATGTAATTTATGGGCAACAACGTTTGTTTAGGCCCAAAAATGGTAATATGAGACGCCATCCAATCACGTTCGACTGAGTGAATAGCCCGATGGTGTTAGGTGTCACGCGAGTCGCGGTGCGGGGGCGGTGGTATGCTGGCTCCGGTGATTCCGGCGCTGGGCTAAGAGAGACAGTAGCTCGCTGGCAGCGGTGCAGTTAATTAGGGTGTCTCGGTGGCCGCTGCCGAAGTTTCACGCGACCGGTTTATGGTCTAGATTTTTAGAATTAGTACGTGTTACTTCGCTACGTAATTGTGGTTTTGTGAAAACCGCCTCGGTTTAGGTTTTCTAGGCTTTAAGTTCGTGACAAGAGGCTTGTATTGTATTTGACTGATTAAAGGCGTCTCCCGGTTGATTGTTTGGAAATCATCGTCTAATTATACCGTCGCGTTAAGAGCCTTTTGTGTGTTGACTCGGTAGCTAGCTTACGTGTCAGCTAGGTTGATTTTGAATTCTTATTGCGGCGTGGTGTTTAGTATCGAACAAAGGAACTTAGTTGTATTTAACGCTGAACCGTGTGACTCATGAAGAGATCGCGTTAGTTTCCTATTTGTAATTTGGTGATAAATGAATCCGGGACATTGAATGTCGAACTTTGAACTGCTGTCTGTTACTGTGTCGGGTATCACGTGTTCGATTCTACGATGAATGTGGAATTAGGCGAGTTGAAGTTAGTTAAATGTACAATAAAGTTAATAGACTGAAATAGTGACAATGAAGAAAGAAACTGTCCATGCTGGACGCCTGCTGGAGTGATGCAGCATGGAAACCGTCGCGCTGCCAGGTCACCTCAGCTGGGCCAGGTCACCCACATATACACACCACTAAACACTACTTTACATGCATCTACTCTACCTACGGCCTGACCGAGCCTTGGGGCGGTCTTAGATTCGGATCCAGGTACGTACCATTTATTTTCCTAGCCTTCTCCTTATTTGTATTATGATAGGTCATTTTCCATAAGGCCATTTGGGCTCGAACCCTCGGCTGCCCGTCGAGGAGGCTACTATGGGCCCTAGCCAAGGGGACCGTTGCATGGGCAGCTGTGGGCCGTAACAACGTTTTTGCGTACCGATTGACCCTTAAGAATGTGTGTTTGCGCAGTAAAATTAGTTAAAATAATGCATTACCACGCATTTTGCATTTAAAAGATAAAAAGGACAGAATGTTTGAGATTTTTTTTAAATAGTTTTCTTCACCATTTGCCTATATTTATCGGTTATTGCAAAATAATCCTGTATAGACATTTGTATTAAATTACTAAAATATTAAAAGTAGCCTACCTATATTAGAGCTAGAGAGTATGTCGAAATTTTCTCCCATGATATCAGTGGCAGATATAACAACTGTATCAAATGGCACAACGTAGTCTTTTCCAGATTTTTTAAATACTAAAACCATATCAAACTCTATTCTGCTTGTTACATTGTTTTGAAGTTCTTTTAAATCAACACTTGTCACAACCGCTACCTCAGTTTTGGGTTCAATATATTGTTTATCCTTTTCTATCCAATTGGTGTTAACTTGTACAAACAACTTAGTTACATAGATAATTGAACCTTTGACTGAGCTGTGTAGTAAAACAAATACATCTTCCAATGGTCTGCAAAATTAAAATTTTTAAATTATGCATAAATTCCCAAACAATTTGCGCAGAGCAGAAGGATTCATCATACACAAAGCCATGGAGGATTTGGAGGCGAAAAATCAGTCAGGGATAGAACACTCAACAATCTATGCTGCTTCATACTTAGTCAGGTCATAAGTTCTGTCAAAAACTTTTTATAAAATAAATGATACACTTTTTGATAATTAAATAGGAATTATATATATATATTTTTTTTTTATAGGATAGGGTGACAAACGAGCACACAGATCACCTGATGGTAAGTGGTTGCTGTGGCCCATAAACATTTACATTTATCCTCGTTTGCGAATCAAAATGCAGATGCGTTGTCACCCGTGAGGACTAAGATGGAATGCCTCATTTCCAGTAAAAAAGGTCTCCGGTTCTCTACACTCACCATACGAAGCACAGCAGTGTTAAGCTGCTATTCTACGCTGGTATTCTGTGAGAGCGTGGTCCTTCCCCGGTCGAGCCGACCCATTCGTGCTACAACTATACTAGGTACTAATATAGCTGCAGCATGGCTCTACCACGTTTAAAAGTTATAGAATGAAAGATAATTTAATTTAGAATACAATTATATTTAGATTATTCAAAATGCTCTCCCCTATTTTGAATACATGCCCTTAATCCAATCATCAATCGCAGCACGCACCACATTCATATCTATTTCTGCCGCTGCTTTAGCCAAAGATACTCAAGGAGATTCCAAATTCTGATGAGGTTTAGCGCAGACTTTCTACTCCAAATGTTGCCATATCTTATAATCCATTGGGTTTAAATCTAGACTAGAAGAGGGCCAGTTTTCATGTCCGATAAAGTCAATTCCACGGGCGGTCAACCAGTTTTGCGTGCTTCGTGCCCTATCAGCTGGTCCAATGTCCTGTTGGAATATCCAATGTCTGTTTTTGAACATTGTTTGAGAAAGAGGTTGCACTATGTTTGTTAGGACGGTATTTTGGTACACCTCGGCACTGGTTTTTACACATTTTCACAGAAAAACACCTTAGTTAAGCCTGAATATGAGACTCCAAGCCTAACCATGAGTGACGAAGGATAATTTCCTCGTTGAACCCTCGGAATACGCGTGCTGGCTTCTTCACTGCTGTGGGCATACAGATTATCATTTTCTTTCTTCGATTTAAAAAATTTTTTCATCCGAAAACAAATGTTCGCGGTATTTTTTCCCGCGTACCGCCGTAACAAAGCGTGGGACCTATCCAGGCTAATTTTTTTCGAGAGGTCTCGTCTAATGAAGTCAACGTCCCCCCCCCCCCCCTCGTGCTCCCGTCCCGAAACCTTTCAGCTCGAGTTACAAAGCCGATTTCTGTACCTAGAAGACTGCAATGCAGTGGACGATATGGATGAGAAGCTCGTGGAAACTGTCCATGCGGTCGGAGCGAAGTTCTGCAAGACCCGCCGCAAAAACACTCCGATCACACTTTTAACCTCATGGCTGTTAGACGGAAAATGGGGCTGCAGTCTTCAACAGATTTGACACCATACAGGCAACTGAACAGACAGATCTCCAAATGCATGCGGCAGGACTTACACAACTTTAATACTACTTGTATTGAAGAAGCGATCGAGCGGAACCAAAGCTCCAAAGTCTTTGCCGGAGATCTGTCTGCCAGAAAGAGCCAACTGTAAAAGTTGAAGACCGAGTGTGGCAGCATCGTTTCTGGTACACCTGAGATTTTGAGTGAGATTGAGAGGTTCTATGGGCAGCTGTACACATCATCGTTGGAGGCCCCTCTCCTATAAAAAAAAAAGTCTTATTCGACACTATTCCGATGATATCCCGGACGTTAGTCTGACCGAGATTAGAATGGCTCTCTAGCATCTTAAAAACTGAAAAGCCCCAGGCGAGGAGGGAATTATAGCGAAAATTCTGAAAGCGGGTGGAAAACCGTCCTTCAGAAGCTCATTAATTCCGTCCTCCACGGTGGGACTACTCAGGAGACGTGGAGCAGAAGTGCCGTGGTCTTGTTCTTCAAGAAAGGCAACAACGCTCTCTTGAAGAACTACAGACCGATTTCCCTTCTGAGCCGCGTCTACGTGCTGTTTTCGAGAATCATTACGAATCGTCTCGCACGCAAACTTAACGACTTCCAGCCTCCCGAACAAGCCGGTTTCCGAAGGGCTTTAGTATCATAGAGCACGTACATACCGTTCGGCAAATTGTACAGAAGACCGAAGAGTACAATCTTCCACTTTGCCTTGCGTATGTGGACTATGAGAAAGCCTATGATTCCGTCGAAATATGGGCAGTGCTACAGTCCCTTCAACGGCACCGCTGATGATGACTTACGGATCTGAGACGTGGTCACTGCTGGTCGTATGAGGAAGCTTAAAGTCGCTCAAAGTCGCTCAGCGAGCTATGGAGAGGGCTATGCTCGGCGTTTCTCTGCGTAATAGACTTAAAAATGAGAATATCCGCAGTAGAACGAGTAACCGACGTAGCCCAAAGAATTAATATCCTGAAGTAGCAATGGGCCGGCCATATAGCTCGAAGAACCGACAACCGGTGGGGAAAAAAGGTTCTCAAGTGGGAGCCTCGTACCTGTAGGCGAAGTGTAGAGCGTCCCCCTACTAGATGGAGTGACGACCTGGTCAGACATGCAGGAAGTCGATGGATGCAGGTGGCTCAGGACTGTGCTTTGTGGCATTCCTTGGGGGAGGCCTATGTTCAGCAGTGGACTTGTGAAGGGCTGTAATGATGAATATGATAATGAAGGGCTCTATTATTACCAACACTAACAACATGTAATAAGGTGATTGTCTACTGAAGCCAGACGTCTAAAGGTGCAATGAACAAACTTGAAAAGATGTGGAGGGGTTAATCCATCCAGTGGAAAACGATAAAGTCAAACATGTAATCTGATGACAGCAACAACTCCTGAGTACCTTAAACAGCTATATAATTTAACCTTTCAATACTTGAGGAGCTTAAGATATACACCCACCTCTTGGGAGAGTGACAGTAGCCTATTCTTAAATTCTTCCATCATGTCTCAAGACGATTAGAAAACTTAGAAAACTTGTCAGCATGGTCATAATGGCTACTAATAATAAATCAAATTTAAGTAAAGAGCATGTGCAGTGTTGCGAGTGCATCACGCCACCCCCTGCCTCTGTACGTCACCATTATGAACTTGTTTTGCAGTCATTAAAAGTTCGGCTTCTTCTACAGACAGAACATTCCACTAAACTGATTTAGTTGGTTATCTCGCTTACTGTGTTTCAAATTTTTTAATTTAAAATTACTGAGAAATATTCCTTTTAAATTATAACTTAGAGGAGTAATTTTCTGAAAAGTACAAAAAGTAACCGACCTAGACAATGTATGGTAGGGGATCTTACACAATGTAATGGTACTATCAGACATGCAAGTTTCCTCTGTTCCTGAGATAGTATAGCTAACTTGTATGATCAATAAGCTGCTAAGCTGTTATAATTATAAAAAGTGCTAAAACATGCAATAAGTGTATAAACGAATTATAAATTCTGCAATCAAATAAAAGATATTACTTTGAAAAATACTGTAAAAACTAAAAATCAATTATTATTGCTACAAATCTTGCTAATTTCATGTTCAGTTTATTTTATTTTTTATTTTTATTAGGTTAGGTTAAAAAAACTACTCACATAATATCCTTGTTTAACAAATAAAATGTTATTACAATCTTTTTATTGCAGACTTTGACCCATGGAGTCCATGTCTTTAAAAGCATTAATGTAGGTATCTGAAAAGTAAAAAGTGCAACAAAAATATTGTTAGTGTACCCATTCAATTTACCTTTACAGCCACTGCTGAACACAAGCCTCCCCCATTGGTTGCGTCATACCTTCATAGGAGGATTTTGCCATAGTTGCTACACCTAGCAAGCATGTTGGCAACCATGTCATTGTCATCAGGAAAGCTGCCCATATCCTGTTACAGTTTCCTTTTGTTGTGTGCTATGAACACTCATGGGATGATATAGAGTAGTGGATATTCGTCCACTGCCATTACACTGTTAATAATAGTTCATTTGCATTAAGAAAATATCTATAAAATAACATCATTGTCTGCAGACCTAGCTACACCCCTCAACAAATAAGGTTACACTTACAAAGAATTAGAAAGATGAGTTCAAATATGTACAAATTGATTGTGTCCTTGCATTGACTACATTATATTTAACACTTTCACTGTCCGATTTTCAGACACAGTAGTAAGACAATAGTAATGAACTATATATTATTTTGTATGTGGTAGAACCATGCTGCAGCTATATTTCTGGTATAGTTGTAGCATGAATGGGTCGGCTCGACCGGGGAAGGACCACGCTCTCACAAAATACCAGCGTAAAATAGGAACTTAATGCAGCTGTGTTTCGTATGGTGAGTGTAGAGAACCGGAGATCCTTTTTACTGGAAACGAGGCATTTCATCTTAGTCCTCAGGGGTGACAACGCATCTGCATTTTGATTCGTAATTGAGGATAAATGTAGATGTCTATGGGCCAGAGCAACCACTTACCATCAGGTGGACTGTGTGCTCATTTGTCACCATTATCCTATAAAGAAAATATATCAAAAAAATATAAAATTCTGTTGGTGTAGGCCCAAATAAAAAAATTATGTTTGTGTCAATAACTCAACATTTAAGACGAAAGACTTAAATTTTTTTTATCACTATATCATTTTATGAATCAATAGAAGATATGCTATGACCATGTAATATGAGAAGATAATACCATGTGCAATGAATTTATATATGAAAGTTAATCTTTCAAATATTATTTTTTTAATTTATTCTCCACTGTGCATACACCTTTACCCCAGCAATTGCCCTGATGGTTCACTATTTTCTTAAAACAAATGAAATATAGTAACTCATTTTTCCATATTTTTTCCTTTATTTATAACAAAAATTATGTAATCTGGCGTAGTAAGCATGCACATCATTAGTGCTAACTGCTACTATGTGCAATTGTTTATTCTAAATTAAGTGTAAGAGCACCATGCATTTGGAGCCATGGTAGTTATGGGAATAAGCTTTTGGTTTTGCTAAAAATTTTATAGTTCAGAAGCAAACTGAGTTTAGTTTCCAAAAGTATAATTGAAATTTTAAAGGATAATGCTTTACCACATGCTTGATCATAAATGAAAACACATTGTAAGGTAATTTGCAAGTCTAAAAAAACTTATTGAGGGCATATATAATTTCTATTACAGATTATAAAGGTCCACTGCTAAACATACGCCTCTCCCATATACATAGAGGGGTTTTTGCCTCATTTGGCAGGCAGATTGGCAACTACAGTTTTTCATAGTTTCGAGTGCTTATCAAAAAGATGCTGGCCCAACACCTATTTCAATGTGTGGCCTCTTACGACACCCACAGGATGATATATATGGATAGTGGATGTTCTTACACTGCCACTATACAGTGTATAGTGAGATATATAATTTGCTAAAACAATGGGGTAGCACGGCAGATGATTCTTTGCCCCCTACTCAGGATTGCCGTGCTCTGTGCTCAGCTTGTGATATAAATAGGGTATTATTTTTTACTGCAAGAATCACAATTACAAATATAAATAATTAACTTTGTATGTATTTTAAACAGACTGATTAAATTTTGTTATTTGTAATTACCTAGAAAAATAATTCAAAACAAAATGTACTTTCTATACATCTCAATGAATACGCTATTTAATAAATCAAATAAACCATTAAAATTCATATTCTATCTTGTAATAATATTTATATCAAATAACTTACTTCCTTAATATCAATTTTGAAAACAGAATCATCTAAATTTGAACAGAATTTCTGATATAAATAAAAAGTTGCTAATCTACGGAGATTTACAAATTCATTGTACTTGTTTTCATTACACTGGACACTGTACTTTGCTTCTGTTAATTTCCGCATTAATTGTATCAGAATAGGGGTTAAGTCATTTTCTTGTATTTTCATAAAGTTGATGTTTCGTTCACTTAAATTTTCAAAATTATTATCGAAAAATAAAGGCACGGCATCATCCTTGCGAATTAATTTTAGTGAAGCTTTACCACTACATTCAGAGTCATAAATTTCATAGTTTTCAACATCAGTTACTTTATGTTCAACCTTAAGATTTTGTTTGCTAGACAAAATGTAAAGTTCATCTTCAGTTGCAACTAAATAAAAAAGATCACAATTTGTGTTTCTAAAGCTTCTTACTTCACATAAGGTTTTAGACGAATTTAATGTTATAGCGGAAATTTGTTCACGTTTGTAAAATTCTATAACTTCTCGGCGTTGTGTACAAACCAAGATATCGATGGTTTTATTACTTCTTGGATGATGATCATAAAATACAAAGCATGATATATCATTTATAATAGATTGCGGTACTAATGTTATTAAATCTTTGCGAACATTTCCTGGTAACATTCTTGAATTTCCATAAATTATAACTATTCTTTTCTTTAAAACTCTTTAAAAATTGTTTGGCTGCACTTTGATAGTAGTAATAGGGCTCGACTTTTATATACGGTATCCGCAGTAGACTTCAATATTTTTTGTGCACATTACTTATTATCTTGAACAATCTCACGAAGTTTAGTTTCAGGAATAAGAAACAAAAACTTTCTGAATTCTGAAATAAAAAATATCAAACTTTGCTAAATTAAAATTTATTTTATTGTTCTTGACGTAATTTTGACAGCAGGTGTAGCTATTTTAGGGCGTTTTGATTTTGCAAATAAGAAGTTGACGTGCACATTTTTTTATTTTTTGATATTTTATTCGGGTTCAATTTCAAGGTGATTTGAGCTGTTTTGAGTGAATAATTACGAAAATTTAGTTTTTGTAATAATCTTAAATTATTATTTTGATCCTGATGTTATCTGCTATAATTGAAACACATTGACAGCCATATTTTGTAATTTTTTGTGTCATCATTCAATGTTTGTACTCTTGTACTCGCGTTTGAGAGCATCTGCCATCACGCTAGAAAACAAGTTTGGATACCCTGCCTGCTACTATATCTTCATCCTCTGGATCAAGTCCGGTGCGATCATCAAGTAGTACAAGTCAAGTGACGCGTGTTTAGGACTTTGTTGAGCTGCATGCTCCTTCAGTGTCTACTAGTTTGAAGGACTTGCCGAGTTGCGAGCAACAAGTAGTGTAAGTTAAGTGACGCGTGTTTTGAGCTCTGTTGAGTCGCATGCTCCTTCCTTTTCTATTAGCTTGGAGGACCCTGCTGAGTTGCGAGCAAATAGTAGTGTAAGTGAAGTGACGCGTGTTTTGGACTCTGTTGAGCCGCAAGCTCCTTATGTATCTAGGAGGACCCTGCTGAGCCAGTCCAGGAAGCGCTACCAGCGACGGGTTGTCGACGACAAGAGAAGTGCTTGCTACGCCAGGACCTTCGGATTCTGTTCCCTTTAAGAGGAAGCACCTTTACTCTGATGAGCTGCGAAGTCAGTGGAACTTTGAAAAATTACTCAAGGTTTTGGGTACAGAGGACCAGTGTGTGGAGTTTTCCGAGCGAGTTCGACTAATACAAATTACCAAAAATTGTGGTGTACATTGCACTTCAATGGGTGTTGTAAAGAATGGACATTTGAATGTTTTAAGAAAAAAAGACTGGAAAAGTCAAGAGCTCAAAACACTTGGTTTGAATTTGCAAAAATCCCGCTACGAATAATATTTCTATTGATGTATTGCTTTGCTGTTGACATGACATACAAGCAAACTTTTCACGAATGCTGTACCGAAGACAGAGAAGTAGCTGTATCTTAGGTGACGATTTCAGATTGGTCTAATTACTGTGGAGAAGTAGTAATCATTGACTTCACAGAAAATAAATACGCTGAACCAATCGGAGGCCCAGGCTGCAGAGTGCAAATTGACGAAATTAAATTTGGAAAAAGAAAATTTAATAAAGGACGACAAATAGAAGGGCACTGGGTTCTTGGTATGATTCAAGATGATAGCTATTAAGGAAGAGATTCAGAGACCCTCATACAGAAAATAAAAGAGCATATGAGGCGGGGACAACTATACACACGGATTGTTGGAAGGCATATAGCTGTCTCAATGAAGATGGGTATATACATAAGACTGTAAATCCCTATATAAATAGTGATAAATAGTGACCTTGACGATCCGCTTGTTGGCCCCGACGGGACACACCCCAGAGAATTGAAAACCAATGGAGAAATATAAAGAAAAGATTTAATAAAGTTAACCATAAACAGGCCTGTCTCTCTCCGCGCTGAAATATACCTACGCTATACATGTAATATACAAGGCATGAAAATATACCTACGCTGCGTGGTCCCCTACAAGCGGCTAATTCCGTGAGATTGTCACGCGCGCACTCGAGCTGACGCGCGCCTTACGTTAACAAAAAAGTATTTTTCTCTTATAAGTATTTAGCCACTTATGATAATCATTTTTGAGTTTTTATTCAAGTATGGCCTCTCAAAAAGCCAAAAGGTACTACGCACAGCATGCCGACGCTTAAATCACAATAGTAATATCGACTTTTCATTCTTTACTGTTTCTAAGGATACCGAAAGGAACGATATTATTAATTAGAGGAAGATCTAGATAATTAGCTACCTAGTTACTGACGCCATAGTTACAGATTTATTATTTGAGTAGATTTGAGTAGCGACCCGACCACAGCTTCGCAGTTTTCGATTTTTTCGCGTACAATGCCAATGACCTTAAAATAACGTTCAGTGTTAATAGACCTCCCAATACTAGTGACTGCCTCCTAATGCAAGATCGGCATATACTTGGCGGAGCGTCTATAAAATATAACTTGGATCGAGGTGGACATGAGGGTATATCGAGAAACTCCCACTTGTTTGTGCAGTATAAAGTTCACTGTAGGTGACGTGCGCGAGGGATTCCGCTTCAGTCATTCAACGAGTGTGGTCACTCTACTAGTGGTGCTAAGATAGTGTCGTGGTTCTGTTCGTTGTTGTAATTCTTCTAGTGCAGGCAAGGAGAACTGGTGTTGCTGAGTGGCTACCCTGTGTTACATTGAGATAAGTAGGGTTGCTGTTGGTTTACATATTTTGGTGTTATCATGTAATTACGTACCTCACGATACACTGGTGTGTGATTGTGGCGGAGACGTGTTACGGTGTGGTCGATCTGTAATTTCACTATACTGAATGTATAGTGCGTTACGTTGTCTTATTACTGATAATGATTAAACTGCGTAAGCAAGAGAGCAAGTTGAACATCCGCTCTCACACTTTTACTATTTTTAACAATTAACGCTATCCTGATGTATTTCCGAGATCAAAATTGGAATCCTCTGGTGTAATCTCTGACATCAGAAGTGGGATAAAGTCCTTGTTACTGTCCACCTTCGAATAGTGTGAGAGTTATTATGTTGGTGAAAGATTATGACGCGCCTCGCTTTATGTTTACCCGCAAGTACTTACTTTCATTATTTCTAAGCGTACCCAAATAAGATAACAAATGTCGAAAGAAATGTTGGAGGTATTCTAAATGTGTTATAGTTTGCATTCAGTGGATATTTAACTTGCTCGAGTTATGTTATAATTTGATACACAAGGTGTGATTTACATGGGCTAATTTTAAAGTTGAAAATGTTTTAACGATGTATCGATGGTTAACGTGCTATGAATTAAAAACACAAGTAGTATTTCTGTGTTCTAATGTTGTTGATAAGTGTTACAGTTTACTCGGAGTATTACGTAGTCGACAAAATTGGGATTTGATGTTGAGAGTTTAGTGGAAGGCGTGGTGCTGTAGCGCTCTCTCTTGAGTGGAAGTAAGCTGTCGGCTTATGTCGCCGCGGACACGTTAATTGCCGCTGCTACCGATCACCATTTCATACATGAGGAAAGTAAATTTTTCTTGAGGTTAACTCTTTAATTGGTTGCGAATAATTCTGGAAAACCAAAGTATAACGGACGAAATTGAAGTAGAGCAAATTATTTGTCACATTAAAGAGAGTATTAAAGTTTACATGAGGATCGGACCGTACCAGAGTTTGTCGTGTAGCCACAGCCCAGTATATGGTGCCCTGGAAAGGCGAATGGTGTCTCGAGAGTAGTGCTGCATTTTTTTGAAAAAAAGTTGCTACAGAATCTTTCAATGTTTTCTTTTGTGTAACAGTAGTACGTGTGATGTGATTACATGTGCGCAAGCGTGTGTGCGAGAGTGTGCTTTGCTAATCGGAACGGACAGCCAGGTCCAGCTGTAGCATGGCCTGGTTTCGGAAGACGCGTATGCGCGTTTACACAGGCGCCGTCCCAGAGCGCGCGTATACTTAGTATACATAGCGTATACATAGCGGTGTACACTGTTTTTCTCGGTATTACAGTTGACGCGAAACTTCAATGGGGCCCTCATATATCCAAAGTAGCTAGCAAACTTATTTCTGCAGCATATGTTGTACAAAAGATTCGATGCCTTACATGTGTTGAAACAGCTAGATTAGTTTATTTTAGTTATATCCATAGCATAATGTCATATGAAATGTTGCTATTGGGGTAATGCAACTGACATTGAAACTATCTTTGTTTTGCAAAAGAGAGCCATAAAAGCAATTTATAACCTAGGTCCGAAGGAATCCCTTAGAGGAAAATTTAAAGAAATAAATATGTTAACTTTGGCCTCTCAATATATTTACGAGAACTTATTGTATGTACACAAAAACAAAAATAAATTTATTAAAAATAGTGATGTGCATCCTGTAAATACTAGGAACAATCACAAGTTAGTTATACTAGTTATTCGACTCCAAAGGGTCAGTTATTTCTTCATGGGGCAACTTAGACGCTTTTACAACAAAGTCCCAGAAAACATGCAGACCTTATCTAATAAAAGGTTTAAAATATTTATTAAACAAAAATTGCTTAGTAAGGGTTATTATACTACTAAAGAGCACATGATTGATAATAACCCCCTGGGAATGAGGTGATCACTAATATGCTGTTTCTAAATGTTTTCATAATAATTTACAAATATTATATTGTAAATTGTGTTTTTTTTTAAAGTCCCGGACAGAGGCTTTTTTTACGAACCAGTGATAAAAGTAAAAAATGACTTTCAATAAGTATTATGTACTATAATCTATATTGAATAAAAATGATTCTATTATATTCTAGAACAAGTACTTGTATGGTCTACAAATAATTGTTCTGGTTCTGTTCTACATATGTAAACTGTCCCTGCGATATAGGAGAATTTCCTAGTGGGGAGGTAACGTTTTTTAAAAAGAAAGGAAGAGAGACAACTAATGAAATTATTATTTACCTTACACCGACTTCAATATTAATACGCATTATTAAGGATAACTCCAAAATTACTAGTCATATCTTGATCAAATTTATATGGGATGTATAAATTATAATCACCAGCTTTCAAATAAAAATAGAATCATCAAAATCGATTCACCTAGAAAAAAGTTCTGGAGGTAACACATAAAAAAATACAGTCGAATTGAGTACCTCCTCCTTTTTTGAAGTAGGTTAAATATGGTAAGTAGGTAAATTATCTGAGTTTCAAAGACGTTCACGTTGTTTTAATTAATTTTCCTCGATGTTGCATATTAACCTTCCTCACCTCTGTGTATACAAACTAATATCAAAGGATTCAATTTGTTTTCTCACGACACCTAACCCTACTGTAGTGGCGGCTTTAACAAAGCTACAGACGCACGCGGACGTAAGGTGCATTTTGTTTTTATCCGCACGCCGCATTCATTTTTGTTTCGACGTAGGCTGATTTCACCAAAGTCGCTTCCGAGGCGTGCAAAGTATTATGAACATTAGCGACGTTGTAACTATGTTTAAACTAGCAAGTTTGCTATCAGAGAGTGATCCTTATATTCAAGATAAGTTTGCATACTGGCAGCGATGACCTATAGAACTAAGATATGGTCCTTTACTTTTAGATGCATGAGAAAATTTTAAATCGTACTACAAGCGGTGCTGTGATCGGTTGTTGTAATATTTAAATTGACTTTAACTATATTTAACGTTTTCTATTAAAATTACGCTATGCATCTTTATTTCAATGTCATTAGTTTTAGTAATATATCGCAATAAATGATGAACTTTGTTAACAGAACACGATATTTTTAAAATTTTATGAAATTATATGTTATAATATTTTTGTTTTTTTAGGACTAAAGTGAGGCAGATTACCAGGTTTTTTTTAAATTCAGAAGCTCGTAATTACGACCAATCTCTATCTCCGTCTTTGCAAAATTAATAATGACCACTTCTGAGGTGTAAAGTTTAACTAGAAGTCATGTCTAAACACGATAAAAAATTATTTGTTATATTCAGAGAATTCTAACAAAAGAAATTACCATTTTTCACATCTCATTAATGAGGAATTGGAGCAAATCTTATCATGTTGTGCGTACAAGATGCTAACAAAAATATTAGCTTTTCTAAATAGAGTGCAAGGTAACCACATGGACGAAATTAAATTAACTGATACTGAAATTAATAAAGAAAAATAATTTGAATCTAACAAATCATTTTGATTAAATTCGGCTATACTTTGCTATCGACTGTAATCAAATACATACACTAAAAAATCCTGTCTTTTATTTAAAGTAATTATTAATAACTCCCAATTAACTAGATCATCAGTATAAATCACACTGATATCTACGATCATGTATTGAATTATAAAAGATAATTATTAAAAGTGCAGCCAAGTTTTCTGACGCCTCAAGATCAAAATAATATAGTAATTACTTTCGAATTTTTTACAAACTTTCATACTTTACGAATACGAAACTATTCAAATAAATAAAATTGAAGTGTCTGTTCGTAGCGTCAAAATAACAGATTTCTACTAAATACATATCATGAAAGTATATAATTTTGTCTGTCTGTATGTGGTTACTAGCGCGACTGTGAATCATGATTTGGTCCTGGGTTTAAATCGTGTCCCAGGTCGTGCCAAGTACCGTTATTGGATTAATTTGGGTATAATGAGTGTTCTAGAAACCACCCTGATAGTCGTATTCAACCCTCAATCAAGCACTTAGATTTTTGGGTTTTCTCGTCGTACGTTTTCTTATAGAAAAGGGGGCAAACGAGCATGCGGGTCACGTGATGGTAAGTGACTACTGCCACCCATGAACAACCGCAACACCAGGGGAATTGCAGGTGCGTTGCCAGCCTTTAAGAAAGGAGTGAGCTCTTTTCTTGAAGGTCACTAAGTCGTATCGGCCCGGAAAAATCGCCCGTGGTTAACAATTCGACATAGAAGTTGTGCGAGGAAGAAAACTCCTAGTAAAACGCAAAGTGTTGGCCCGTCAAATATCCAGATGGTGAGAATGATATCGTGAATTTTGACGCGATGTGCGTTCGTGAAATTTGGCGGCTGGAATTAAACCGAACAATTCCTCAGAGCACTCCCCGTGGTAAATTCGATAGAAAATGCAAAGGGATGCAACATCCCTACGCAGTGCCAGTTAATCGAGCCGATCAGAAAGAATTTGGACGTCGACGACTCGAACCGCTCTGCGCTGGATGCGGTCATGTGGAAGGAGCTGACACTGGCGTGCCCCGGCACAGAGATGTGAGGCCGAATTTGCGCTTTGTAAAGTTGCAAGCGATGTGCCGACATGAAATACTGCCTCGCTCTGCTGAGCACGCCAAGCTTTTTATAGACCAATTTGGCCTTCCCTTCCAAGTGACCCCAAAACTGCACACTATTCAATATGTCAACGCCGAGGATGCCGATGCTAGCTGAAGCAGCAAGGGGAGTGCCTTAAAACTGAGGAGATACGACAAAGGGGTTCTTTTTAGCGGTATACGTGCAAATTTGTGTCTTCTGGGGATTGAACTGGACTAGATTTAGCCGCCCTCAATCCGAGACTTTTTTCAGCAAAGAATCGACATCAGACACAAGTTTGTTCCTGTAGCGCCGTGGTAGCTCAGATGGTTAGCGCTCGATGTAAGTCTCACAGTACGTGAGAAACTCGGGTTCGATCCCCACCGGCACCAATGAAATTATTAATTGCAATTTTAAGTGCCGATTTACCACGTGCTCGGCGGTGAAGGAAAACATCGTGAAGAAACCTGCATGTCTGAGAAATAAAAAAAATATATCTCGAAGACATATGAAGTTCGCCAACAAGCATTGGGGCAGCGCGCCGGACATTTACTTGCCCTAAAACCCTCACAGAAATATGAGGAGGCTTGTTCCCAGCAGTGGGACGTATAAAGGCTGCAACTTTACTTTACTTTACTTTACTTTTGTTCCGGTACTCGGAGACGTTTCCCGAGAAATATTGGCACGGCTGGTGTATATTGCATCACCAGTGCTGTCGTTGTTACCAGTTTACAAAATATCATTGATATGCAGTAGAAACAGCGTTGGTGGTAGCACGCAGCCTTGTGGAACACCAGCGTTAACAGGCTTGTAATCAGAGCATGCACCGTCTACTACGACCTTTATGCTCCGATCAGCAAGGAAACTGGTGATCCAATTGCACAATTTCTCGGGAAGCCTATAGGAAGGGAGCTTCGAAAGAAGCGCTTTGTGCCAAACCCGATCGAAGGCCTTCGCAATGTCCAAACTAACGGCCAATGCCTACCCCTTGGACTCTACTGCCTCCGCCCATCTATGAGTTAGATAGACCGGAAGATCACCAACTGTACAACCTCGACGAAAACTGTTTATAATAGATTCCATTATTTTGGAGAACAAGGAGATGATGGCGATAGGCCTGTAGTTTGACGGGTCTGAGCGGTCGCCTTTTTTAGGGAAAGGGTGAACCAAAGCTATCTTCCATGAATACTTCTACGCCTTGGGAGTAGAAGTACCGGAAAAGACGCGTTAAAACAGGTTCCAACTTCGGAGCATACGTGTTCAGCACAATAGAAGGGAACCGAGCGCTGTATAAGCCGCACATCTGGCATGGAGCACTCAAACCGCGGGATGGTCGGCGGTGTATTCCTCCGTTATCGAGAGTCGAGTTGGACGCAAAAAGAGAGATTAAGAGATCGGCTTTCTCCTTTGTGGCATGGATTCAGTGAGTCACCCTTTCTTTGCAGAGATGGCTGACAGAAGTTCCCTTGGACAGCCTTAGCAAGAGACCAGAATGCACGGGTTACCGAAGGAAGGCGAACTAGCCTCTAACGAACTCCGCCGATGTGCTCTGAATGAAATGATGAACCTGGAGGCGGAATTATACTTCTTTTGAACATCGCTGGTGTTTACATCTCGATACATTAACGTCTCGGAATGTAAAGATGTCGTCAGCCTAGTGCTGATAGCACTCTTGCTTATAGTGTGATGCTATTTTACATGAGCGACCAAACTATGGCTGGAATCTGCCTCCGATGGGCACCACAGAAGATGGAATAAAAAGTTCCATATGCTCAAGTACCATATCAGCAACAGAATCAGCAACATTGCTGGGATTGTCCAGCGAGAAGCAAAATCGCCCTCAAGGGTAGAATGCAAAAAAAAAGACCGCATCCTTTCCCAATCAGCCGATCTATAGTGTCAAACACGGCGGCTGCCTGCAGAATGCATTCGAGAAGATAGTGTGAGTGACACCACCCTCCGGACAAGATAATGGCCCTAGGAGCCGTGAGGGGTATCGACGGAAACCTGATATCCGTCCGGATAAGAGGTGAGCAGAAGTTCTTACAGGGAAGGCGCATGATCCTCTACATCTGGAATCCGCGTAGGCAAAGTAACCAGCTGTGCAACCATATGCCAAGGCAAAGTCATAAACAAATTTCCCCACATGATCGGTTACATGTGAACCGAGCTATTCGGCGTGATGGTCGTTAAAATCGCCAAGCACACGATCTCTGTGGATATCCCCCCCCCCTTCCCCCGTATACCAGAAGACGCGGGGCAGCTTGAGCACACATGCTCAGGAACAGTAGGGTAGCTTGGGCGTGGGTGCTCAGCGAAGGATTCTCCTTCACCAGGATTCTGGTACCCCCCTGGCGTAGTTTTTTATTTGATTCCGCTACCATATTTTAAGGGGGGGGGGGGGATTGGGCCTACCTACAACTACCAAGCGAAACGCAGAAATAAACTTCTACTTCACGCTGGTATTCTGTGAGGTCGTTGTACTACTCTGGTTCGAGCTGGCCCATCCATGCGATAGCAAAAGCTGCCGCGTGTCTCTATCACTGTTACAACGTAAACATGGAATAAATTCTATTTACTTTTTTTCTGCCCATCATAAATAAACAACCGATACACAAGAATAAATTATTTTCTTCATTATGAGACACGTCCAGTCTTAACGAATAAACCAAACACAATAACTGCCTATCTTTCTTCAAAACTTCTCTAATACTTTCACGTTTTTCGTAAACGCCAAACTTCCACTACACACCCTGATCGCGACTAAAACAATGTATCGCTTAAAGGCAGATAATGGATAAGTGTGCCCGCATGCGGCGATGCTGCATAAGCACCTCGCAACGTGAATCTACCTGTCCTATTCATAACTGCCTTTACGTTTTACGGAATTAACCGGTTAATTTGGGTATCGAAACCGTTAAGTAACCGGTAACCTTTATCGTGTAGGATCAATAAAAACCGGTTAATTTTTTAACCAGTAATTGAAGGAGCGATAAATTTACCGGTAATTAATCGAAATTAACTGCTCTTTTTAAACCGGTTCCGAGCCCTGGTTTTAACAGTGGTAGAGCCACGCGGCAGCTTTTGCCGTCGCACGGATGGGCCGGCTCGAACCGAGGTGTACCACGACCTCACAGAATACCAGGATGAAGTAGAGGTTTACTTCTGCGTTCCGCTTGGTGAGCGCAGGTGGCCGGAGGCCCAATCCCCCCCCCCCCTATCAATATGGTAGCGGAATTGAACAGAAGACTACCCCAGGAGGGTACCAGCACCCCTGGAGAATCCCTCGCTGAGCATCCACGACCAAACTACTCCACTCCTGGGCGTGGGTGCTCAGGCTGCTCCGCGTATTCTGGTGGGGGCAAAATTCCGCTCGCGACTAATACTGCTCGGGGCAAACGGAGCAATAAGACCAAGGCGACCCCTTTCACGCTATCCGTAAATTTTTGCAATATCAGGGGACTTCATTCCAACCTTAACGCTGTCCATCTAGAGACGGCGAAGCCGGCCTTGCTCTTTTTAACCGAGACTCAGGTGTCCTTTCCGGCTGATAGTTCATATCTCTCCTACCCGGGGTACAAAGGAGAAGGAGACGTCTCTATACATTCCTGGGCCCAAGTGTTGACAAGATGAAAGTAGGACCATTTGAAAGCGTATATAATATAAACAATTAGACAACAGACGGCTCCGTGGCGCAGTGACTTAGCAATGGGTTGTTGCGCTGGGGGCCGCGGGTTCGAATCCCGCACGGAACAAGTATTGTATGGCCTACAAATGATTGTTCCAGGTCTGGATGTTTGTCCTTGTGCAATTTATGTTTGTAAACTGCCTCCACGGCACAGGAGAAAATCCTAGTGTGGGGGTGACGTTTTTTAAAAAAGAAAAAAAATTCATAGCTGAAAATCTGCCAAGATTTGTCAGTCTAGGAGCTGAGTTTTTGTAGGATAAGTAAAAGTCAGATTATCTATTACCTACACTGTAACAGGTGATTTTTCACTAAAATTACTTGAAAATATAAAAGCAGGATCAGTATAAAATCACCTAAAAGGATGTGGTGAATAATGAAACGAAATGGTGAAACGATTAACGAAAGTTAAAACAACAGCAATAACTAATTGAAGATAATGTTAGACATATCGATCTGAGATCGATTATTTGAATTGTTGTTGTTACTGTTTCTTGTTGGAATTTTGATATTTTGTATTTTTTATTATTATTTTGTAGATATGTACGCAATTTTTCTATTCTTGATTAAGAATCAATATGCAGATAGATGCATTTCACCCCTGAGGGCTGACGTGGAATGCCTCGCTTCCAATAAAAAGGGTATTCGGTTCTCTACACTCACATTATACGGTTATTTTACGCTGGTATTCTGTGTGAGCGTGGTCCTCCGCGAACAATCCGAACCATTCGTGCAACAACCATAATATTGTTGCAGCGTAGCTCTACCACGTTTAAATATTTTGACTGACTCGTTGGTCTAGTAGTCGATCGACTGCTCATCATATCAGTGTTCGAATTCCAAATAGAGCCCAAGTCAGTTATTGGGGTTTAATATCCAGAAATTCCCGGATTCAAGAAGTCTGTGATGTTTACTCTCGTGCCTCGGAAAGTATGTAAAGGCGTTGGTCCCATGCCTGATTTCTCTCCGGTAGTGTCGAAGTGCCATCCCACCCATTGAACTATAATTATATGTAATGGTTTGCGCACACACTCGTGCACAGTGGCGTAGCTATGTAACCAAGGGCCCCGGAGCAAAAATTAAATTGGGGCCCCATTTAAACTAAAATAAATACTTTAACGGTGCAAAACTACTTCATCATCAGCTCCTTGTCGCCTACTGCAGGGCATAATAAAGCAAAGCTAGGTACTTACTACTAAGTATTATGTGTAACGCATAAACAATGACGAGGTAGATTTCAGTTACTAGTATAGATAGACAACATAACAGTGAAAGAGCCACACGGCAGCTTTTGCTGTCGCACGGGTTAGCCAGACTAGATGGAGTGACGACCTGGTAAGACATGAAATGAAGAGCTGTAATGAATGGGTGGACAGGCTCGAACCGAGGAGACACACGACCTTACAGATAGCCAGCGTGAAGTAGAAGTTTACTTCTGTACTACTGTAAGTTACTTCGCCTGTTAAGTTCAAGTGGTCGGAGGCCTAACTCCTCTCCCACTTAACATGGTAGTGTAAGTAAATAAGAAACTATCCCAGGAGGGTGCCAGCGCTCCTGGTATTGGAGATTCCCTGGCTGAGCATCCTCGCCTAAGTTACCCTACTCTTCCTTAGTGCGGGTGCTTAGGCTGCCTCGCGTATCCTGGGGAGGGGGGCGAGAGGGCGAAATTCCGCTCAAGACTAATACTGCTCGTGGCAAGTAGAGCAATAAGACAAAGGTGACCCCTGCTACGCTATCCGTGAATTCCTGCAACATCAGGGGATTTCATTCGAACGTTAACGAAATTCACTAGGCACCATCTGAAGACGACGAAGCCGACCTTGCTCTTTCTAACGAGACGCAAGTGTCCTCTCCGGTCCATATTTCTCTCCTATCCCTGGTACAAATTATAACACCTTTGTACTTCAGGCTAGAGTTTGCATTTACGTCAGTGAAGACATCTGTTCTCGATGCCTCGACAGTCTTGAAGGTCAGCGACGACCATCCTCGCGTCTACGGGTGTCTCTATAGGTACAGTCCAACTCATCGACCACGTCCAAATCGCTGCAGACTCCGTGCTACAACACGTTCCATCTGCAGAGATCGTGATCCTTGGTAATTTTAACGACCACCATGCTGAATGGCTTGGTTCTCGTTTAACCGATCATGCGGGAAGATCTGTTTATGACTTTGTCTTGGCATTTGGTCTGAGACATTTTTTTTAGATGTGGAGGATTGTGCGCCTTCCCTGTAGGACCTTCTGCTGACCTCTCATCCGGACGGATATCAGGTCTCAGTAGACGCCCCTTTTCGCTTATTGGTTATTGAACCATTGTCTGATCCGGACTATGGTGCCACTCACACTGCCATCGCGGTTGCGTTCTGCCGATGTGTTTGGCACTATAGGTCGGCCGATTGGGACAGGATGTGGTCTTTTTTGCATCCTTTCCGTGAAGGTAGGGGCGGGTGTGCTTCTCTCCGGATGATCCCAACGTTATTCTGTTTCTGATGTGGTACTTCAGGGAATGGAACTCTTTATTCTATCATCTGTGATGCCTGGTTTGGTCGCTCCTATAAAATTGCATCGCGCTATAATAGGAGTTCTTCACTGGCGCTGTTAAAATAAAGTATAATTTCGCCTTCAGGTCGGTACGATACGGTTTACACAACGCTCGGTGCATAGCACTACTCTCACTAGACGTCAAGTCAAGTGGGCCTGATGAAGTTTCTGATGTGGTACTTCAGGGAATGGAACTCTTTATTCTATCATCTGTGATGCCTGGTTTGGTCGCTCCTATAAAATTGCATCGCGCTATAATAGGAGTTCTTCACTGGCGCTGTTAAAATAAAGTATAATTTCGCCTTCAGGTCGGTACTATACGGTTTACACAACGCTCGGTGCATAGCACTACTCTCACTAGACGTCAAGTCAAGTGGGCCTGATGAAGTTTCTGATGTGGTACTTCAGGGAATGGAACTCTTTATTCTATCATCTGTGATGCCTGGTTTGGTCGCTCCTATAAAATTGCATCGCGCTATAATAGGAGTTCTTCACTGGCGCTGTTAAAATAAAGTATAATTTCGCCTTCAGGTCGGTACGATACGGTTTACACAACGCTCGGTGCATAGCACTACTCTCACTAGACGTCAAGTCAAGTGGGCCTGATGAAGTTTCTGATGTGGTACTTCAGGGAATGGAACTCTTTATTCTATCATCTGTGATGCCTGGTTTGGTCGCTCCTATAAAATTGCATCGCGCTATAATAGGAGTTCTTCACTGGCGCTGTTAAAATAAAGTATAATTTCGCCTTCAGGTCGGTACGATACGGTTTACACAGCGCTCGGTGCATAGCACTACTCTCACTAGACGTCAAGTCAAGTGGGCCTGATGAAGTTTCTGATGTGGTACTTCAGGGAATGGAACTCTTTATTCTATCATCTGTGATGCCTGGTTTGGTCGCTCCTATAAAATTGCATCGCGCTATAATAGGAGTTCTTCACTGGCGCTGTTAAAATAAAGTATAATTTCGCCTTCAGGTCGGTACGATACGGTTTACACAACGCTCGGTGCATAGCACTACTCTCACTAGACGTCAAGTCAAGTGGGCCTGATGAAGTTTCTGATGTGGTACTTCAGGGAATGGAACTCTTTATTCTATCATCTGTGATGCCTGGTTTGGTCGCTCCTATAAAATTGCATCGCGCTATAATAGGAGTTCTTCACTGGCGCTGTTAAAATAAAGTATAATTTCGCCTTCAGGTCGGTACGATACGGTTTACACAACGCTCGGTGCATAGCACTACTCTCACTAGACGTCAAGTCAAGTGGGCCTGATGAAGTTTCTGATGTGGTACTTCAGGGAATGGAACTCTTTATTCTATCATCTGTGATGCCTGGTTTGGTCGCTCCTATAAAATTGCATCGCGCTATAATAGGAGTTCTTCACTGGCGCTGTTAAAATAAAGTATAATTTCGCCTTCAGGTCGGTACGATACGGTTTACACAACGCTCGGTGCATAGCACTACTCTCACTAGACGTCAAGTCAAGTGGGCCTGATGAAGTTTCTGATGTGGTACTTCAGGGAATGGAACTCTTTATTCTATCATCTGTGATGCCTGGTTTGGTCGCTCCTATAAAATTGCATCGCGCTATAATAGGAGTTCTTCACTGGCGCTGTTAAAATAAAGTATAATTTCGCCTTCAGGTCGGTACGATACGGTTTACACAACGCTCGGTGCATAGCACTACTCTCACTAGACGTCAAGTCAAGTGGGCCTGATGAAGTTTCTGATGTGGTACTTCAGGGAATGGAACTCTTTATTCTATCATCTGTGATGCCTGGTTTGGTCGCTCCTATAAAATTGCATCGCGCTATAATAGGAGTTCTTCACTGGCGCTGTTAAAATAAAGTATAATTTCGCCTTCAGGTCGGTACGATACGGTTTACACAACGCTCGGTGCATAGCACTACTCTCACTAGACGTCAAGTCAAGTGGGCCTGATGAAGTTTCTGATGTGGTACTTCAGGGAATGGAACTCTTTATTCTATCATCTGTGATGCCTGGTTTGGTCGCTCCTATAAAATTGCATCGCGCTATAATAGGAGTTCTTCACTGGCGCTGTTAAAATAAAGTATAATTTCGCCTTCAGGTCGGTACGATACGGTTTACACAGCGCTCGGTGCATAGCACTACTCTCACTAGATGTCAAGTCAAGTAGGCCTGATGAAGTTTTTTTTGATAGTATAAGGGTGACAAACGAGCACACAGTCCACCTGATGGTAAGTGGTTGCTGTGGTCCATAGACATCTACATCTATCCACGTTTGTGAATCCAAATGCAGATGCGTTGTCACAAGTGAGAATTAAGATGGAATGCCTCGCTTCCAGTAAAAAGGGTCTCTAGTTCTCTACACTCACCATACGAAACACATCAGTGTTAAGCTGCTATTTTACGCTGGTATTATGTAAAAGTGTGGTCCTTCCCCGGTCGAGCCGACCCATTCGTGCTACAACTATACTACTAATATAGCTGTAGCATGGCTCTAACACGTACAAAAACCAGCTCTTCTAATCTATACAAATAAATAAAATCGAAGTGTCTGTTTGTAATGTTAAAATAACAGCTTCTTACACAATTTTAATTTTTTTTTTCTGTCTGTCCGTTTGTTCCGGCTAATCTCCGAAACGGCTGGACCGATTTCGACGGGACTTTCACTGAACGATAGCTGATGTTATAAGGAGTAACTTAGGCTACTTATATTTTAGAAAAATACGATACGAGCCAGATCAGATGAGTTAAATAATTTAACTCCGAGATTGATTCACATATATTTATTGTTTGTATGTAATTCTTTTAATAAATATATTAATTTGTAATTCTAATATTTATTTCTTTCTATTTAAAAATTCCTGACAATTTCAAATTTTTCCTGTTTCCCTGACAGAGAACTAAAATTCCGGACATGGCAGGAAAATTCCTGTCATCTGGTAACCCTAGGCGTGCTTAGCAGAGCGGGACAGTATTTTATGCGGGCACACAGCTTGCAACGTTACAAGCGGCACTAAAAATTATTAGTGATATTATTAATAACAAATTATCATTTTAACATAAAAATCTATACAAATAAATAAAATTGAAGTGTCTGTTTGTAATGTCAAACTACTGCTTTTTACTAATTGCATATGAAAGTATATACGGTACTTATAACAAAAACACAATTATTATTAAAAATTTTGTTTGTCTGTCTGTCTGTCTGTTTGTTCCGGCTAATCTCCGAAACGGCTGGCCCGATTTTGACGGGACTTTCACTGGCAGGGAGCTGATTTTATAAGGAGTAACTTAGGCTACTTTTATTTTAGAAAAAGAATTAGGGTTCCACGCAACATAATTAAAACCCTAAATTAATTAAGACAGACCGACAGACAGACAAAAAATTTCAAAATTGTGTTTTTGTTATAGGTACCGTACCTATATACTTTCATAATTATGCATTTAGTAAAAAGGTGTTATTTTGACATTACAAACAGACTCTTCAATTTTATTTATTTGTATAGATTATCTCAGAAATACAAGTGTACTTATTGAAACTTAGTATTACAAAAAAGTAGGAACTGTTTCAGTAAGTATACGAATTAAAGAACAATAGTTTAAATATAATGCTATATATAGCGAATTAGTTCGGATTCAATTTGTAGGAGACGCTAGTAGTTCAGTTTTGTCAACAATAAAATATTGTGAGAGGACTCTCTTTTCCAGTGTATACTTATTATACTCTTTGCCCAGCGCGATGCAGCCGCAGAAGAAATAATTGCGGAAACATCTTATAAATTTGGAAGAGTCATATTGTGTAATTACGAATGATAATAAATTCATTGAAGTTGAACGATATACAACTTTCAAATAAATTTGTCTCTACTATGTTCTCTACTACTATATGTTAATTGAACTATGCCTATAACCTTCGCGGCAGTGCATGCAATACCTATGTTGACAAAGTTTTAACGCGATCTGATGAACGGTATGGCAGCGCCTAAAATACGAACAAACAAGTATTAATTTTTATATATTAGATAATGGTATACGACGAATAATGTATTCTGTACTATAGTTATTCTATTTCACGATGAAATTTTGACTTTCGTTGTTGTTAGCAGTGCATATACACATTGTGTTAGTATGCGTAGGTCTCGGAAAACTTTAATAAATGTCAGAGGTCATGCAGAATGTATTAGAGAGTATACCGACAACGAAGGCCACGATTGCTAATGTTGTCTTGTATTACTCTTAGCTTACTTCATTTTTAATTTAAACACAATAAGCTATCAAGTTTTCTTAGTATCAAGTTATGAATTTAACGATTCATTTTCATAATTATAAGTATTCAATATTTAACAATTTAATCAAGCAATTTTAACTCTTAGTACTTAAGTAACGTAACGTTACCTTAATCCTACTGAAATAAAGAAAATGTAAAAATTAAATAATATTATTGAATGTTGTAAAAGTATTACAGACAAAAATAATATTTCGTTTCGTAGCTTAAGTAGGTAGGTATAACCTGCAATTTGTATTTTTATAAAATGCAAAAGAGCCAACATTATACCAACAGATTTCGTCAAATTATTCTTATTCAAGTGAAAATTTGTATATACTACTACAACCGGGAACTTACTGGAGCTGATGACGCATCTAGTACCAGCGGTTGATGCTGGCCTGCAAGTAGACGTAGCCTACTTCGACTTTAGAAAGGCTTTCGATACGGTCGACAATGATGTTCTACTTTGTAAGTTGGCTTGTGTGGGCTGCACACCTCGCACGCTATCATTTTTCACCAGTTACCTGCGAGACCGGCATCAGTTTGTTGATTGCAATGGGCACTTTTCTCGACCCTATCGTACTAGATCTGGTGTTAGTCACGGCAGCAATCTAGGACCTTTGCTGTTCATTTTAATGATTAATGATTTGCCCAATGTAGTAAAGTTTTGTACTTCATTACTGTTTGCTGATGATCTAAAATTAGTTTTAAAAATTAGAGATAAATATGATTGTGACTCTTTACAGCATGATATTGATAAAGTTTTAGAATGGAGTTTAGATAATAAACTTTTTTTTAATATCTCTAAATGCTCAGTGCTGTCCTTTTGCCGCTCACGCGCCCCAATTCATCACCCATACATGATAGACGAGAAGATGCTTTATAGAGTAACGGAGGTTAGAGATCTAGGTGTACATTTCACTGCAGAATTAAACTTTAGATTACATGTAAGTAATGTTTGTATAAAGGCATACCGTAATTTCGGATTGATAATGCGCCTTGCAAATAATTTCACTAATGTCGGGGCTCTGAGAGCGCTATATGATGCACTCGTAAGGAGCCACTTAGAGTGTAACGCCGTCATTTGGGCTCCTCATGAAGCCAAATACAAATATATGTTAGAGCGGATCCAAAATAAATTTATTAGATTCTTATACTTAAAGCAATTCGGAGTGTACCCGGGATATCCCTTGTTGTATCCTACTCTATTTTTACTCGGTGTGGTAGGGTACTAAAAGCTCGAAGTCAGAAGAGAAGTCACTCTCGCTGTGTACGTGTTGAAGGTGATCAGGGGTAGGATACACAGCCCGAGAGTGTTGGAGATGGTGCGACTGAATGCGCCTGACGGAAGCGCGGGGCGTCGGCGGCGGCCGTCGTTACTGGCAGTGCCACACGCGCGCACTGCACTGATGCAGCAAGCACCGTTCACGCGCGCGCTGCGTGTGATCAATACCATGTCGGAGCGAACTGATTTATTTTCATGTTCGCTGAGTGAGCTCAGTAAAATGGCATATCATACTGTATCGTTGGCTACACTGTCGAATTAGGGTACTCACCCTGTAATAATTGTGTATGTTATATGTGTGTGCAAATAAATAAAAAAATAAAATAAAATATGTAGGTGCACATTATCTGTTAATTATAAAAGTAAGATTTTCAGTAATTTACATAAAATATTCTCATTATATAACTGCTTGCAATTTCTACATTCCTAAACATAAAAACTATAAAAGCGCTGGTTCTTTTCTCGCTCAAAGGCTAAGTACCTATAGCTCTTCATGAAAGAATCGCAGTCAAGGTTCTTGGAATTATACCGCGGGGTATAGAAATCTATACATCTATCTATGCATATAATAAAAATGTAAATAGCAGACGTCTGTACATTTTATATTTTTGTTATAAAAATGATTGAGAGGTACTAAAAATAAGTAATTAAATACATTTCTACCATTTTTAGAATTTTCTGTCTGTCTGGTTGGGTGTTAACGTATCACGTACAAAGTACTAAGTGCAGTCACTGATTTATAAGTTCTTTTATGTTTTAGATAATGTATCAATCGCGTCAATTAATCTCTTTTATTTCTAGAATTGATGTTAATAGCGCCATTTCTCTTTAAATTAATACATATTATAATAAAAATGGTAATAACATTTTGTCTGTTGCTGTACATTGTATAGTATATTTGTGACTAAAATCATTATGAGGACTGAAAATAATTAAATAAGTACATTTTTATAATTTTTAGAATTGTCTGTCTGTCTGTTCACGCATCTCATCTAAAGTAAACATCTTTTTTTCAAAGAAATTGTTAAGAAAATCATAAAGTGTATCTTCGAATTACATTTAATCTTTGTTTTATTAAAATTGGTTCTATCGAAAGTTATGATTATTTTTTGAACTGTAGGTTCGAATTTGTTCAAAAGATTTGTGTATAAAAAAACGTTCTATTATTATATATTTATTCTTAAAACATCACAAAGAACGTAATAGATGGCGCTGTACAAATAACAACCTTTTGTGAATTGCGGTGTTAAGATTCTCCGCCAGTGAGTCGTATTGAGACTAGATATGAGCGCCGCGTCGGCTCACCGCCGTCACCGTGAGTATGTCAACGTGTCGCCGCCGCGTGAAGCACGCGGTGCGCCGTCGCGACGAGTCTCAACTTCCTTTCCCGCTCACACCTGCGACCTGACCGCATAAGTTCACCTTGTCGCCTCGCCACGTTCGTTGCTCATTCAGTAGAGTCAGATATTTCACCGAGTGAACAGGTATTGTTGGGAGGTGTTAACAATGGCAGCAACTTCGACTGTTGCACGTATGGGCCGGCTGAAACGGGGGTGGTACCACGACCTCACAGAATATCGGCGTGAAGTGGAAGATCTGCTTCTGCCTTTCGTCTGGTGAGTGCAGGAGAACCAAATCCCCCCCTCTCCCCCCGTCCACTACCATCTCGAAACGGCGGAGCCGACCTTGCTCTTTCTGACCGAGACGCAGGTGTACTCTCCGGCTGATACTTCGTATCGGGGGGATATGTTCATGATTTTGCCTTGGCATAATGGTCTGACACAACTGGTAACTTCACCTACGCGGATTCCAAATGTGGGAGATCATGCACCTTCCCTCTTTGACCTTCTGCTAACCTCTCATTCGGATAGATATCAGGTCTCCGTCAACTTCCCTCTTGGCTCCTCAGACCAGTGTCTGGTCCGGAGTGTGGTTCGGTCTCACATGGTATACTGTTCCCATCACTGGGCTAGGGTTTCCTCAGGGCTTTATTAAAAATATACCAGGGACATAGGCCAGGGACGCTGTGCCGCCCTGACGCCGCCGCCGCTGAGGAAATTTTCAGGCCACGCCACCGCCGTGTAATTGACCTTCGGCGCTCATATCTAATTGAGTCTCACTGAAAGAATTTATTCCCACCTAAGCTATGTAACGGAAGTAGACTAAAAGTAACAAAATTTCAACAAAATGTCCTGATATAGTTCTTAATTCTTATACCCAGGATCTCTCTGATATCAAATTACTTTCCGTTCAGTTATACTTTGCGTTAAATTAAGCGAGTTTAGTTCCCAGTCGGCGTTTGTTACTGTTATGCGATGACCGTAAATAAAGCGCAAGGTCAAACTTTACGCGTTGCAGGAGTGTGCAAAACAGTCAGTACTGAGAACTGACTGTTTTGCACATGGCCAACTCTATGTTGCTTATTACCGCGTTAGGAGCCCCCGTAACCTTTTTATGTACACAGAAGCTCTATCATGAACGACATAGAACGTTGAGGATAATGATTTATTTTGTTACCACTTTTTGATACAGTAATGATATAAATCGTTGAATATTATCTTTACTAAACGTCAAATTCTTTAAGTAAAACATATAAACGCAAGCTACGCCGCGGGCACAGTTAGTATTATTATAATAAATCTGTAGAAAAGTCGTGTCTGTTATTCTAATATTTGCTGGAAAAAACAAATCCAAGGGACTAAACAATTAGGGGTTTTGAGAATTTTTGTCAGTCCGTATGTCTGCCGTCTGTCTATCTATCTGTCTGTCAGTCTGGGTATTCACAATTCGAAACTAAAACACAGATGTGGCCCATAGACATCTACATCCAGCCTCGATTAAGAATCAAAATGCAAATACGTTGTCAACCCTGAGGACTAAGATGGAACGCCTCTTTTCCAGTAAAACAGATCTCCGATACTCTACACTCACCATACGAAACACAGCAGCAATGATCTGCTATTTTACGCTGGTATTCTGTGAGCGTAGTCCTCCCCCGATCGAGCCAACCACGTAAAAAGAAGTGAGAAGTGAAGTCGGTGTGGCAGGCGGGTTGGCATCCAAAGCTTTTTATTATTTTAAGCTGTCAGGAAAGTGCTGCTGCCCATCTCCTTGCTCTCTGACTCTGACTCATACGACAACCACGAGATAATAAGGGGAAGTGGATTCTCTTAAGACGCCATAACACGGTTAATGTGTTTCTACTTACCTTCATGAATGTAGTTCTTCTTACGTCTACCGTAAATAGAACTACATTTATAAAATTTGGAAGTTTACTCAAACGTAAAATAATATCAGTAAGTATCTTTTTTATGGCGCCAATCAACATACAATAAGGAATTCAACATCAAATGAGAATAATTAAAGAAGAATTCAATATCAGCAGTAACCAGTGGTATGTAAGAAGACCACGTAATTCAACCTTATTTTATCAAAACTAAATTAATTTTAAATAGATAGATGTAAAGAGTAAAAAGGAAATAACGCCATTAGGATTAGAAGACAAATTACACTCGAAAGAGAAGAGAAGACATTATATATATATATATATATATATATATATATATATATATATCTACTTGCGCATAATTCACTCATAATTCTGCTTATTAAGTAATGCAATTATGAAAAACTCACTTCTGTATTCCAGTAGCATAATAAAACTATGCCAAATTTCAATATTATGTCAAATAGTCTAAGAAAATTCTTGCGACCGACAGACATGAGACACATACACCGAGGCACATGAGTAAAGATATCTGATCGAGGTGAGTCCATAAGTGGTCAAATTAGCTAATTTTGACACGAATGATATTTAAGCTTATCATTATAATTTTTTATGATAATAAATCTTGTATATTTTTATGATAATTAAATAAATGATATAAACGATATATGTTTTTAAGTAAAGAAATAATAGCATTTTTTACAATATTATTGCACACCTCGAACGTGAAACGGAGAGGTTGGGGCACCGAATAAATAATAGTGGGCTTTACTGACGACTTTTCAAGATCACGCAAATCATATCCGGCATGTTATATTTATAACGTACATAAAAACAAAAAAAACAATGTTTATAAAATCGATTTGATTTTGGCTTAACAACCTTGTTTTGTTTTATTTTTAAATCTAGTATAAAAACTAGTAAAAAAAACCAATAAAAATATTGTGACTCAAATTGGATAAAGATTTTATTATTAACTAACAATTGTTAAACATGTATCGATTTCGTTAATGCAAAAAAAAGCTTTTAATATTTATTAGAAAAGCTGAACGATCTTTTAACTTGCCAAGGTAGAGCTCCCGCAGCCGCATGCCGCACTGCAAACGTTACTACAACAATGGGTCGATATCTATTTATATGATTGTTTGCTTGAGTTTATTTTTGACCCACGTTCTCTGTGGGAAAGTCGAGTAATTATAATAAAGGTATAATATTGTTATTACGAAATGTGCGGTTTTTTTTAAAAAAAAATCAAATATTTTAAGTAGATAAATGTAAAGTTCTATTCGAGAAGAGTAGAGTAGTGGCGAAGTAAGAGTTTCCATCACCTCCTTTCGTCTCATAAGTGAAAGAGACAACTATCTATGGGTACGGTCAGAACACAGATCAGAAACACATCACGGTCTCTGTTCAATAGCGGCGTAAGAAGCATAATATGCTACATGTAAATAGCCAAACTGGCGACGGGAAGCAGCGTGCAGCAGAAGAAACACATACAAAAAATAAAAAACAATCTGTTTTATTGATAGAGGATGCTGTAATAAACACCTAGATCCATTTTCAACCGTCTTCAAAAAGGAGGAGGTTCTCAATTCGTCGGAATCTGTTTTTATGTATGTTCACCGATTATATGAAGACGCCTGAACCGATTTGCAAAATTCTTTTTTTATTTCAAAGGGTATACTTTGAAATAAAAAAGTGGTCCCATTTAAATTTTGTCAAAATCAGTGGAGAGGATTTAAAAAAAAACAACAATAAATTATTTAAGTATATTGAAGTCAGTTATTTTTTTTCTTTTTGTTTTTTATATTTTCTTGATGTGCAACAAAGAGTATTGTATTGTATTGTTATAAACAAAATTCAATTTTACCACTTGTATATTAAAAATCAAAATGCAAATGTGTTGTCATTCCTGAGGACTAAGATGAAATGCCTATTTACAAATTACAAGGCTCCCAGATGCTTGTCAGTCACAGCAAGATTATGCTAATTTTAGGGCTCCGTACCCAAAGGGTAACCAACGGGACCCTATTATTAAGTCTCCGCTGTCTGTCCGTCCGTCCGTCCGACTGTCAGTAGGCTGTATCTAATGATCCGTAATAGATGGAAAGTTGAAATTTTCACAGAATATGTATTTCTGTTGCCGAATAATAAAACTAACTGTTAACAAATAATAAAAATAACTAGAAATTAAAAGGGGCTCCCATACTACAAACATCTAATGTATTGTCCTCCAAAATAATATTTGTTATGCTGACCAAATCTACATTGAATTAATATGATAGCCCAATCTACATTGGAGTACTTAATCCTACTATTGTAATACAAAGTAAACTGTAAAGATTTATAATAATGATAAATTCTTTTCTGTGTATACTCTCCCCCTCCACCTTTTTAAAATATTGAAGTATATTTAAAGATCCCTTTACAGTACATTTTATTATGTATTAAAGTAAAAAAACATACATTTGAAATTCGAATCTCCTCTGTTTTTTTAAAGTTTGTTAAATTAAAAATATAGGATTGACGTAGAGGCATAGAACAAATGTCGTAAAGACAATGAAAGTAACAAAATGCTCATACGGTGGTACAGAACCCGTCATGCGCGAATCCGACTCGCACTTAGCAAGTTTTTTTAATCTGTCATTGTAAAAGAAAATGTTTCTTCTTCAGTTGAGTCGACTAATAATCTTTATGGAGAGTGTGCACAGGAATTGCATTGTTCCTTTGTTGTCGACATACCACGCATTTGAACCAAACGGTTCGTTCAATAATAACCACAGCAAAGGAGTGGAATAATTTGCCTGTCTTTCCATCTAAAGTGGCCGAGCACTAGCTTATCATGCTGCAGCCATAACACTACTTACATTATAATAATTAAAAGTCTATTAAAATAAGCCCCTTAGGTACATACGATAACTTTGATTCTTAATAAAATGATGTTAATAGTACGTGGTAGAAGCACGTTGTAAATATAAGGTACGTGAGGGTAATATGGTCACCTTAAGCTTTGCCGTCCTATAAAACCAAAACTAGGAGGAGGACAGAGACAAAAACATAAATTCGTATACTATAACTAATATATTAAGAACAAAATAGCAATCAAGCTTTTTTTATAGAAGAGGGGGCAAACGAGCATGCGGCTCACCTGATGTTAAGTGACTACCGCCGCCCATGAACAACCGCAACACCAGGGGAATTGCAGATGCGTTGGCGGCCTTTTAGAAAGGTGTAAGCTCTTTTTTTGAAGGTTCCTAAGTCGTATCGGTCCGGAAAAATGGCGGGTGGTAATCGATTCCACAAGGAAGTTGTGCGAGGGAGAAAACTTCTTCTAAATCGCACAGTGGTGGGCCGCCAATCATCCAGATGGTATGGATGGAAACGCGAGATTTGTCGCAATGTGCGATGGAAATTGAGCGGCTGGAATTAATCCGAACAATTCCTCAGAGCACTCCCCGTGATAGATGCGATAAAATAAGCAGAGAGATGCAACATCTCTACGCAGTGCCAGTGTATCGGGGCGATCAGAAAGAACTCGGTCGTCGACGATTCGAACAGCTCTGCGCTGGATGCGGTCAAGTGGAAGGAGCTGGCACTGGGGTGCCCCGGCCCAGAGATGAGAACAGTAGTTCATGTGAGGCCGAACATGCGCTTTGTAAAGTTGCAAGCGATGTGCCGGCATGAAATACTGTCTCGCTCTGCTGAGCACGCCAAGCTTTTTAGAGGCCAATTAGGCCTTCCATTCCAAGTGACCACGAAACTGCACACTGCTCGATATGTCGATGCCAAGGATTTCGATCCTAGCTGAGGCAGCAAGGGGAGTGCCTTGAAACTGAGGAGATACGACAAAGGGATTCTTTTTAGAGGTAAACGCGCAAACTTGTGTCTTCTGGGGATTGAACTGGGCTAGACTTAGTCGCCCCCAATGCGAGACTTTGTTAAGCAAAGACTCGACTTCAGACACAAGTTTGTCCCGGTACTCGGCGACGTTTTCCCGAGAAATATTGGCACGGCCGGTATATAAGGCATCACCAGTGCTGCCGTCCGCATAGCAATGCAACCAGTTTGCAACATATCATTGATATGCAGGAGAAACAGCGTTGGTGATAGCATGCAGCCTTATAGAACACCAGCGTTGAAAGGCTTGAAATCAGAGCATGCACCGTCTACTACGACCTTGATGCTCCGATCAGCAAGGAAACTGGTGATCCATTTGCACAATTTCTCGGGAAGCCCATAGAAAGGAAGCTTCGAAAGAAGCGCTTTGTGCCAGACCCGATCGAATGCCTTCGCTATGTCTAAACTAACGGCCAATGCCTCCTCCTTGGACTCCTCTGCCTACGCCCATCTATGAGTCAGATAGACTAGAAGATCACCAGCTGATCGACCCCGACGAAAATCGTACTGGCGGTCTCTAATCAGCTGGTGATCCTCAAGATACCTCAAGAGCTGGCAGTTTAGAATGGATTCCATTAGTTTGAAGGACAAGGAGATGATGGCGATAGGCCTGTAATTGCACGGGTTTGAGCGGTCGCCCTTTTTAGGGATCGAGTGGACCAAAGCTGTTTTCCATGATTTCGGGACTACGCCTTGGGAGTAGGAGTACCGAAAAAGACGCGTTAAAACCGGTGCCAACTCCGGAGCACACGTCTTCAGCACAATGGGAGGGACTCCATCGGGCCCACTCGACTTGCTGATGTCCAGGAAGTAGAGTGCTTTGCGAACCCAGCGCTGTGTAAACCGCACATCCGGCATGGAGTACTCACATCGCGGGATGGTCGGCGGTGTGTTCCCCCCGTCATCTAGAGTCGAGTTGGACGCAAAGAGATAGCTCAACAGATCGGCTTTCTTCTTTACGGCATGGGCTAGTGAGTCGTCCTCTCTGTACAGAGATGGAAGAGATGGCTGACAGAAGTTCCCTTGGACAGCCTTGGCGAGAGACCAGAATGCACGGGTTCCCGAAGGAAGGCAAACTTATTTTCTCGCCAATTCTACCGATGGGCTCAGACCTTCTCTTGGAAATAACGCTTTTGAAGGACCTGGAGGCGGAATTATACTTCTTTTTAAGTGCGCTGGTGTTTACATCCTGAGACGTTGATGCGTCAGCCCAGGCCCGGTAGCACTCCTGCTTAAAGCGTGATGCTATTTTACAGGAGCGACCAAACCATGGCTGGGATCTGCCTCCGATGGGCACCACAGAGGATGTAATAAAAAGTTCCATACCCTGAAGTACCACATCAGCAACAGAATCGGCAAAACGCTGGGATCTTCCGGCGATAAGCAAACCCGCCACCAAGGGTAGGATGAAAAAAAGACCGCATCCCGTCCCAATCGGCTGACCTATAGTGCCAAACACGCCGGCAAGCTGCAGATCGCAACTGCGATTGGAGCGTGAGTGGCACCGTACTCCGGATCAGACAATGGTCCGAAGAGCTCAGAGGGGCATCGACGGAGACCTGATATCCGTCCGAATGAGAGGTCAGCAGAAGGTCCAACAGGGAATGTATATGGTCTTCCACATCTGGGATCCGCTTAGGCGAAGTAACTATAGACTACTAACTATAGGATTAACAGGTCCGTACCTTCAAGACTGCCGAGGTGTCGAAAACAGATGTCCTCTCTGACGTATACGCAAACTCCAGGCCGGGGCACAAAGGAGTGTTCTTATTTGTACCCCGGGTAGGAGAGATATGAAGTATCAGCCGGAGAGGACACCTGAGTCTCGGTTAAAAAAGCAAGGCCGGCTCCGCCGTCTCTAGGTGGTAATGGACTGCGTTAAGGTTGGAATGAAGTCCCCTGATGTTGCAAATTTCACGGATAGCGTGACAGGGGTCGCCTTGGTTGTATTGCTCCGCTTGCCCCGAGCAGCATTAGTCGCGAGCGGAATTTTGCCCCCCCCCCCCAGAATACGCGGGGCAGCCTGAGCACCCACGCTCAGTAGTGGAGTAGTTTGGTCATGGATGCTCAGCGAGGGATTTTCCAGGGGTGCTGGTACCCTCCTGGGGTAGTCTTTTCTTTAATTCCACTACCATGTTGATGGCTGGGGGCGGGGGATTGGGCCTCCGGCCACCTGCACTCACCAAGCCCAACGCAGAGGTTAACCTTTACTTCACGCTGGTATTCTGTGAGGTCGTGTTACCACCCCGGTTCGAGTCGGCCCATCCGTGCGACAGCAAACGCTGCCGCTTGGCTCTACCTCTGTTACACTCTGTACAGCTTTCGACTAAACGACTTAAAATCGACGAAAACGTTTACTATAATATTAACTAAACTGTCAAAAATGGAGTCGATAGAGCAGCGCCCTTTTCACGCTTTATTATTTGATTGACTGATGAAGAGCTATCGTATCACAAAGCCCTCTATACAAACACGGCTAAAGTTTTTGAGTTATAAGGAAGTGACCATATTGACCAGATGACAATATTACTCTCATGTATTATACTATTAGATCGGGAGATGGTGACAGCAAATAGTCTCCCATTTTCTCCTGCATGCCTTTTTAAGAATTGACAACTAACCCTAAAATATGAAACATAGAGAGGTTACGAGCCCTTGCGCACTTGCACGTCATAAAGAAAATGGCTTCTCTTTGTGTAAAGAATTTCAGTATTTTTCCATGACATTATATTGCATGCCTTTGTAATATAACGTAGTTGGAACAAATTTAAGCTATAATAATTGATGGCATGCAATTCGCAACGGCCGACGGGGCTCAAAGGGTTACGTAGAAATGAAAAAAAAAAATAGAACATTTCCGTGTTTACAAATTGCATGCCGTTGTAAAAAATTAGTTTTTTTTAAATCTCAAAAATACTCTACGAAAATTGGCATGCACCCCTCGTAGGGTGGAAAATATTAGGGAAATGTTGTGAAAATTCAATACAATTTTTCGTGATTTCAAACTGCATGCCATTTGAACAATACTTAATTTTTATAATTTATTGACGTTTGCAAATTTGGCATGCACAACAGGAAGTTGTAAAGTAGTGGCATGCATGACGAAAATTGCAAAAAACGCTGTTATAATTTCCGTGACTTTATTTTGCATGCCATTCAATATTTCATTAAAAACATTATTTTAAGTTGATAAAAAATGGCATGCATATTACACAAACACATAAAAAACTTGTGCAAAACTAAATTTAAAAAAAGTTTTTTAACGAAAATAAAAATAAGGAACATTTCCATTTTTTTTGCATGCCTTTTTGTAAATATCTCTGTAAATATTATTCTAAACTTCAATAACAAATGGCATGTATGTTTATTGACAAAAAATTACTTAAATAAACAAAAAAACCGCTGCCAATACATTGGTATGTGGCTTTCTTCAAACTAAGTTATTGTTTCTATTATTAAGTACTTGGCTTTACTTTATTAAATAACTGAAATATTTTATATAGTTTATTGGCAAAAAGTCACGTAAAATAAAAAAATGTTTTTTTTTTGGTGATTTTGAAATGCTTGTAATTTTTTATGAAACTTTCATTATTATTAAAAATACGATGGTGTTATTTAATACGCATGCCATTTTCGATATATACTTAAAATAATATGTTTTTATGAAATGCAAAACGGCATGCAAATTAAAAACACGGAAATGTTTCATATATTTTATGAAATTTTCATTATTATTTAAAATACGATCGTGTTATTTAATACGCATGCCATTTTCGGTATATACTTAAAATAATATGTTTTAGGAAAAATACTAAAATTCTTTACACAAAGAGAAGCCATTTGCTTTATGACGTGCAAGCGCGCATGGGCTCGTAACCCCTCTATCTTTCATATTTTAGGGTTAGTTATCAATTCTTAAAAAGGCATGCAGGAGAAAATGGGAGACTATTTTCTGTCACCATCTCCCGATCTATATGGTTGTGGCGCGGAACGTGTTAGGACCACGCTCTCACAGAATACCAGCGTAAAATAGCAGCTGAAAACTGCTGTGTTTCGTATGGTGAGTATAGAGAATAGGAGACCCTTTTTATTGGAAACGAGGCATTCCCTTTTAGTCCTCAGGGTGACAAAATGTTACCAGATTCATTTAAACTCACGCCGTATAAATTTTGAATTTTTAACCTCTTTAAACCAGGATTAAATGCCTATCGTTAGAGATAGAAGACACATCATAAGCACAGAATAAAGAATTCTACTAACGTATCTTATGAGATAGATGGCAGTTAAACAGAACTATGTGATTTCGGATTATCTTCTTTACGCCGAGTCTCGATACGGCCATTTATGAGCATTTTGTTACTTTTATTTTCTTTACTATATTTATTCTGTGCCTCTACGTCAATCCTGTATTTTTTTATAGAATAGGGTGACAAACGAGCACACAGTCAACTTGCTGTGACCCATAGGTATCTACATCTATCCTCAATTAAGAATCAAAATGCAGAAGCGTTGTCACCCATGAGGACTAAGATAGAATGCCTCTTTTCCAGTAGAAAGAGTCTGCGGTTCTCTACACTCACCATACGAAACACAGCAGCATTAAGCTGCTATTTTACGCTGGTATTCTGTGAGAGCGTGGTCCTTCCCCGGTCGAGCCGACCCATTCCTGCTACAACTATACTACTACTATAGTTGTAGTATGGCTCTACCACGTCATCATCATTACAGCCCTTCACAAGTCCACTGCTGAACATAGGCCACCCCCAAGGAATGCCACAAAGCACGGTCCTGAGCCACCTGCATCCATCGACTTCTTGCATATCTTACCAGGTCGTCACTCCATATAGTGGGGGGATGCCCTACACTTCGTCCACCAGTACGAGGCCGCCACTCGAGAACCTTTTTTCTCCATCGGTTGTCGGTTCTTCGAGCTATATGGCCGGCCCATTGCCACTTCAGCTTACTACTCCGTTGGGCTATGTCGGTCACTCTGGTTCTACTGCGGATATACTCATTTCTAAGTTTATCATGCAGAGAAACTCCGAGCATAGCCCTCTCCATAGCTCGCTGAGCGACCTTTAGCTTCCTCATCCGACCAGCAGTGAAGGACCACGTCTCAGTTCCATAGGTCATCACTGGCAACACGCACTGTTTGTACAGTCTCGTTTTCAAGATTTGAGGTAAACCTGACGAGAAAATGTGCCGTAATTTCCCGAACGCTGCCCAACCGAGTTGAATCCGTCGATTGACCTCTCGGTCGAAGTTGGACTTACCTAGTCAGCAGACTATTTGTCCCAGGTAAACATACTCGTCAACAACTTCGAGCTTAGTGCTTCCAACAACTACCGGCATAGGTGTGACATGGACATTAAACGTGATCTTTGTTTTGTCCATGTTCATCTTAAGACCTATCCGTTGGGAAACACTATTGAGGTCATTGAATATAGTGCTTAGGTCCCCCAGCGATTCTGCCATAAGGACTATATCGTCGGCAAATTGTAGGTGAGTGATGTACTCGCCATTGATGTTAATGCCGAATCCTTTCCAGTCCAGAAGCTTGAAAACGTCTTCCAATGCAGCGGTGAAGAGTTTCGGGGATATAACGTCACCCTGTCTTACACCTCTCTGCAATTGGATAGGTTTCGTGCTCTGGTTCTGTACTCGGATAACCATCGTCGCCCTACTGTACAAGCACTTCAGCACTTCGATATACCGACATTCAACTTGGCATCGCTGAAGGGACTGTAGCACCGCCCAAATTTCGACGGAATCAAAGGCTTTCTCATAGTCCACATACGCCAGACAAAGTGGCAAATTGTACTCCTCGGACCTCTGTACAATTTGCCGAAGGGTATGTATGTGGTCTATGGTGCTAAAGCCTTTTCGGAAACCAGCTTGTTCGGGAGGCTGGAAGTCGTCAAGTCTGCGCGCGAGACGAATAGTAATGACTCTCGAAAACAGCACGTAGACGCGGCTCAGAAGGGAAATCGTTCTGTAGTTCTTCAAGAGAGCGTTTTCACCTTCCTTGAAGAACAAGACCACCGCACTTCTGCTCCACGCCTCCGGTGTAATGCCAACATGGAGGACGGAATTAAATAGTTTCTGAAGGACTTCAAGTACCGGTTTTCCACCCGCTTTCAGAAACTCCGCTGTAATTCCATCCTCGCCTGGGGCCTTGCCGTTTTTAAGGTGCTGGAGAGCCATTCTAAACTTGCTCAGACTGACGTCCGGGATATCATCGAAATAGTGTCGGATAACTCTACCACGTACTAAAATATAATAATTTAACAAGCATTGAGATTCGCATTTAGAATTTGTCAGACTCCAGAAATAATTAAGTAACGAAAAATACAACAATTAAGTAACAAAAATAATTCTTGTAATGTTCTAAACAATAGCCAAGCAAATGCTTTAGAGTATTTGTTATTTATTGTATCTAAGATCCAAAATGACAGATGTCCAGTAAGTTTGCAGAATAAAAAAATAACCAGCTTATAGCTCAACTCACATGTCGATGTGGCTCGTGGAGTCCTTTGTTTTAGCTGCTAGACACGGTGGAATTTTCGGTATAGAAGATGCTACAGATGTTGGATAATGGTGTTTTATTGACCATACTATTTTTTTGTGTATTGAATAGTTTTTTTTTAAACGCAATAAGGGATCGGTGCCATCAAAACTACATTTTTGATACTATTTCAATCTATTTATTACAACCATTCTTTACAACCAATAAAAGTCTACTGCTGAACATAGGCCTCCGTCATAGATTGCCTCATGAGGGAACTTTCTGCGGTTTTTTTTTATTATTTTGAATTGTTACCAGGAAGATGCTGCCCATCTCCTGTTTCATTTTCTTTGTGTCGCCTCTTACGATACCCTCGGGACGATTTAGGGTAGTGGATATTCTTACACCGCCACTACACGGTTTATTTCAATATATTTTTAAATTTTAATAATCAGAAGAGATAGGTATTCTCTGTATATACAATTTCAGTCGCGGCAGCTAAAATTTAATTTCATCATAAGCGACTATACAAAATATGATCGCGCCGGCACGAGTGAAATTGTTACCTTATACAAGTGCTGATCTTTCACGTGCTCGGTGATAAAAAAAAACATCTTGAAACTTGAATATTGGAGAAATAACACATATTTCGAGGATATTATGTGAAGTTACGTTACCAAAACTTTTAAGCATTTGTCACACTTACTTAACATGTAACATGATTGCACTTCTACCAGTGAGTTTCTACATATGGCATATAACAAGTATTATTGACTGTTACATTGTCAAATTCATAGAATACAGCCCTTGGATAAAATATTAGATCCAAGATACAGCCTGTTTGTTATTGTTTATTGTTTTATTCAGTACATATGTATGTGTTATATGTATACGGTTCACCAATTCTGGAGCGTGTCATTGATGTGTTGATTGACTCGCTCGATTCGGGTTGTTGAACGGTATTAAAATTTTATACGAACGTATAAATGTAGAATATAAAAACATGTTCATCTTTACATTTGATATAACTTTTATGAGAAAATACAACACTCATTTTAGTGACACTAGCAATCTGTCGAGTGGTTTCTAATTATAACAAAACATCCAAAACTACACAAGTGAAATTAGCACAGTTGTTTAAAACCAGAAGATGATTTTACGTAGTAGACACAAATAAAAAGAAAGACGTTTGTAATTGTATGTTCATCACTTCACGTAATTATTTTGGAATGTTTAAAAATATATGTGGCGCGACGACAGCGCCGCCACATATATATAACAAGATGGCTACTATAGGATTTTAGCGGTAGGGATCATTTTGTGTCGGGGTCCGTCTGGGTACATTCCTAATACTGAACCCTAGCAACTATAATCCCACTACTGTGTTGCGATAACTACCATACTGAGAGTCGTGTTATGAATCGTTATCTTTTCAACTTAAACAATAACTAATCTTAAACAATATAGAATAACTTAATGACCTCTTAAAGCAACTTCGATTTATGATACTTAGACTGTAAGTCTTAGTGCTCAGCTTAGGATAAGTTGAGTTTTTAAATAAAACTAATTTTACGGATTTTATCGCGTATATTAATCTATTTTTACAGTTACAGTTAGCTACCGTGGGAAAATCTTTGTTTCAGAGAGCACGAGGGATCTGTGACAGAAAACATCTGGCCGCCGAGCTTCAGCACGTCAAGCAAGTACTGCAAGACAACAAGCTTCGGGTCCCGCGCCTACGTCACAGTGACCGAGTGAAGCCAGCCACAGTCGAGCGTGTGCCTGCTGTACTACTCTATGTCAGAGGAGTCACAGACAAGGTTGGCTACATCTTGAAGCGAGCTTCCATTAAAACATACTTCAAGCCGCTGAAGAAGATTGGTCAATTTTTACCATCCGTCAAGTGCCATATCCCTCTACAAGATGCAGGAGTGTACAAGCTGGATTGTGAATGTGGTCTCTCGTACATAGGACAAACAAAAAGATCTATTAAAACCTGCGTTAAAGAACATATAGCTGACGTGAAGCACCGACGTATCGGGAAGTCTGCAGTTTGTGAACATGTTCAAGATCGTCCCCGCCATTACATTAGATTTGATAGACCACAAATCCTCGCAAAAGAACACCGATTCCTCCCAAGGATGATTCGCGAGGCTATTGAAATTAAAAAAACATCCTAATTTCAATAGAGAAGATGGATGGGTGCTGCCATCTGCTTGGGATCCCATAATTAATAAAATCAAATCCAAACCCAAGTATACCACTGCTAGACTTCAAGATACTGTAAGCTCATTCTGCGTAAATCGGACCAAAAATTAATATTAAAAAACTGAAGGTAGCCGGGCTAACTATGACAGCAGGACGTCAAACACCTCAGTCCCCCGTGACCACGGGTGCTGGAAAGCACCCGAAACGTCGGGAATATAAAAATAGATTAATATACGCGATAAAATCCGTAAAATTAGTTTTATTTAAAAATGTGTAGTGTTCGCGTAAATATAAGAAATCATAAGTTGAGTTACTTGTGTCCATAGTATGGACTGCTGAAGCCATTTAAGTACTATCAATTAAACTGTAAACTCATTGTCTCATTTATATCTAAAAAAGTAGTAAAATAAATGGCAATAAAAAGGCAGTAATCTTACAATTTAGTGTAGGGCGAGACCACCCCACTAGATGGAGTGACGATCTGGATGGTCGCCAGTGACTCAGAACCGTGCTAATATAGCGTACCTTGGGCGCGGCCTATATTCAGCAGTGGATTTGTGTAGAGCTATAATGATGATGATGAATCTTCTAATTCAAAAAATGCACATTTAATTTTTATAAAGTATTAGAAAAAAAGGCACAGTGGTGGGCGGAAATTAGAAACATGTATTCGGTTATATCTATACTAATATAATAAAGCGGAAGTTTTTTTTGTTTGTTTAAACGCGCTAATCTCTGGAACTACCAGTCCGGTGCTGCTGTGTTTCGTATGATGATGCCTTTTTTTACTGGAAACGAGGCATTTCATTTTAGTCGTCAGGGGTGACAACAAATTTGCATTTTGATTCTTAATCGAGAATAAATGTAGATGTTTATGGGTCGTAGCGTCCACTTACCATCAGATGGACTGTGTGCTCGTTTGTCACCCTTATTCTATAATAAATAAATCTAAAACTAAAACATCTTTAGTAATATTACGTTAAGTAGATACTATTTTATATTCTGTGGTAAAACTGAGTAATAGACTCCAATACTATTTATGTAGCGTATGTGGGCAGGACAGTTTAAAATAGACGCTATAAATGGCGTACTTCCTTTGTTGAGGTGGGCTTTGATTGTCATCAAAATGGAAGTCATACGACCCGATTCTATGTAGTTAAAGGAACTGCAAGCGTCTGTACATATCAAATATCGTCAAACTTATTACTGACGTAGAGATCGAAGCCTCAAAATTTTATATATAACGTTACGCAACCACTTTGGATGTTAAGCCTAATTGGCACCCAAAGTTAAACGCTTAGTATATAAAAGAAATATCTTTGGTCAGTTTTGAATACGTAGTAGAGCCATGCTGCAGCTATATTAATAGTATAGTTGTAACACGAATGCGTCGGCTGGACCGGGGTAGGACCACGCTCTCACATAATACCAGCGTAAAATAGCAGCTTAATGCTGCTTTGTTTCGTATGGTGAGTGTAGAGAACCGGAGACCCTTTTTACTGGAAAAGAGGCATTCTATCTTAGTCCTCACGGCTGACAAGCATCCGCATTTTAATTCGCAAAAGAAGATAGATGTAGATGTCTATGGGCCGCAGCAACCACTTATCATCAGATGTAATGTATGCTCATTTGTCATCCTTTTTCTATAAAAAAAAAACGGAAAAGCCTATTAAAAATTACTAAATACTACACAAAATTAAAATCTTATCAAAACATTTTTATTTTAAATTTATATGAGGAATATGCAGCTAATCCTTGCATACGTAATAAAGCAGTTAGAAATATTGAATTAAACTAGTCACGTGTAGCGTGCCGGCAAGATCAGAACAACAAAGAAGTATAGATAGAGCGCTGCGTGCATTTCAAGTGATGCCAACGCCATGCTTCTTCACACACATCTTATTTCTGTTTTTTATCAGCCAGTACAAGTTCACTGCTGGACGTACATATATGCACCTCAAACCATGCTGTTGGTTGCAAATAATTTTAAATGCATATGTGTACATAGTGAGTATTTTACAATTTATTGATCATGGTTATGGCTCGATTTTTATCGTCTTCGTTTTTATTCTATAGAATAGGGTGACAAACGAGCACACAGTCCACCTAATGGTAAGTGGTTGCTGTGGCCCATAGAGATCTACATCTATCCTCGTTTGCGAATCAAAATGCAGATGCCTTGTCACCCGTGAGGACTAAGATGGAATGCCTCATTTCAGGTAAAAAAGGTCTCCGGTTCTCTACACTCACCATACGAAACACGCAGCGTTTAGCTGCTATTTTACGCTGGTATTCTGTAAGAGCATGGTCCTACCCCGGTCGGGCCGACCCATTCGTGCTACAACTATACTACTAACATAGCTGCAACATGGCTCTACCACGTTTCTTGGTTGGTCAAACGCCGCCAGGTACGTGCAAAGATATTTTAATATGATATTATGTATTATAGTATTAAATATCCTATACGAATCATTTCTTGATTTGATTACCTCAATTAGTTTTCGTATTAAATAAATAATAAAATTGTAATAAAAATGCGACAAAACTGTTTAAAGATAAGAATGATTTTCTATATTTGTAATATATTATGTGATTAGACATTTTCTTATACGGATTGTGACAAGATTATCTTTACCTGTGAAATTGCCGTTCTGCAGGACTGAATATTTCAAATCAAAATAATTTTTGTTTGGCTAAGAATTCTAATTTCAAAATAATTTTATTTTAAAATCATGGAATTCTTTCTTCAAAATTAGTCATTTCGAGTAATTATGGAATATGAATGCAGTCGTGGCTGCAACGCAGCAGAAGTAACTTCAACGACTTTTACAGAGAGAATACTACAAACGAACGCACCACCGTTTATTGGTTTGCCCGCTTTCCTTCTGGAAATGTCGACCTGAAAAATGAACCCCATGGTCGTCCGAAAACTTTGGTCGAAAATGACGAATTAAAGGCGATTGTGGAAGCTAATGATACTCAATTTACGGCTGAATAAGCAGCAGCTTTTGACGTTAGCATCAGAACAATATTGGTCCATTTGCGTCAAATTGGCAAAGTAAAAAAGCTTGACCAATGGGTTCCCCACGAACTCAATGATCGCCAGCGCGAAGTACGCGTCGAGACGAGCCTTGCACTGCTCAACAGGAATTTTGAATCGCATTGTTACCTGCAACAAAATATGGATTCTGTTTGACAATTGCAAGTGCTTAGCAAGTTGGTTGGATCCTGGTTCAGCACCTAAACATTGTACTAAACGAAAACTTACCCCTGGAAAAGTAATGGTCACTGTTTAGTGATCTAGCGCCGGTGTAATTCATCACAGCTTCTTACCAAACGGGATGAACATCACTGCAGATGTGTACTGTGAAGAACTGAACACAATGATGGAGAAGCTCGGACGTATCCAACCAGCTTTAGTCAATCGCTCGTGACCGATGCTCCTGCACGACAACGCGCGACCTCATACTGCACAGACGGTCAACAAGTAACAAGAGCTCGGGTTTGAAGCTCTACGTCATCCGCTGTACTCACCAGTCATTACGCCTACATCTTGTGTGCTCTTCGCTCTATGACCTGGCGCCGAATCTTCTTTTTCCAGAATTTGGATAACTTTTTGGCGGAAAAAATTCAATACCCGATAGGCAGTACAAAATGTCTGAAGAATTTGTTGCCTCCCGTCTAGCTGATTTTTTTAAGGAGGGCACCAATAAACTGCCACTGCGTTGTCAAAGATTTTGAAGAATTACACGGATTACTTTATGTTTATACTTATTTCATTAAAAAAACGGCAATTTCATAGGTAAATACCTAAAATATCTAAAAATATTTTTATTAAACATATACAAATAATGATCTCATTATAACTGAATTAACATAAAATCTATATATATATATATAACTCATTTTGGTTTTTCTTAAAAACTTATGTTAACTTTAATAAAAATTTTAAAAATTACTAATTTCATGTTTGCTACACCGTTAGTCATGCGTACAGCAAAGGTGTGGAATAAGTCACCTCAGTAATTAGTAATCAGTAATCTTTCTTTCCATCCGATTACAAAGTGGGTGTCTTCAAGGCAAGAGCGAATAGGCTTTTGTTAAAACATTTGCGCTCCACCATCTTAGGCTACATCACCACTTGCCATCAGGTGGGATTGTAGTTAAGCGTTGGCTTAAAACAGTAAAATAAAAAATAAACTAATGTGATTAATGTTTAAAAGAAAAATATTAAAAATTAAAAGTCGTAATTTTTCAGTTAAATTGCGGTAATTGATTCCGATTTTATTAAACTGCCGTAGGTAAAGTTAATCGCGGCAAACAAATCTGCCCTTGACACTGACTATCATAATCATTGGCATGGCCGTTCACAATAAGCCGTGTTTATTTTTAATCCGGCGCGTTTTTCCCTATACTCGTATTTGAATTGCATGAAGTATTTTCTAAAACCATTATTATCTATTATTCTTTCAGAGACCACTCTTAATAAAATTTGAGGATTCATAATATTTTTACTCGTACTTTGTCACAAGTTGAGCTATAATTGCAAGATAAGGTAAGGTTTTTTTTTCAATAATGATTGCTATTTAAAATATATATATGTATATATATATATATATATATATATATATATATATATATATATATATATATATATATATATATATATATATCACGAATAGAAATCATCTCGAATATTATCTATACCTACAAACTAGCGCGACGATATGCGGCAGAAAGAAAGTCTAAAATATTTGAGTAATCTTGCTCATAGAATCCAAATTATCTTTTAGAATAAAAGATAAACGGCGTTAAAAATTTAGATAAGAGTCTTTACTTGACTCTAGCTCTTGACTTTAGCTAGAAATCCTTACAGTATAGGTACATAAGCATAGCTTGCTTGTGTATAGATACTCTAAGTAGAAAAGTTTGGTAGAGCCATGCTGCAGCTATATTAGTAGTACCTAGTCAGGTCATAAATTCTGTCACATGTTTAATATAAAATATTTGAAACAAGTTTATTCATTATGTAACCACCGTTTATACCAAAATGAACTTAACAAAACATAGATTCTTATGACACTAAAGTTTATTCAAAATGAACTCCGTGATTTTGAATACAGGCCTTCAATCTGCGCGGCCAGTCGTCTATCGCAGCACGAACGAGGTGTAATCTAACAGATTCAAATCTGGACTGGAGGAGGGCTAGTCTTCGTGCCGGATGAAGTCGATTTCACGCGCCGCCAGCCAATCTTGTGTGCTCTTCGCTCTATGACCTGGCGCCGAATCTTGTTGGAATACCCAGTGCCTGTTATTGGACATGGTATGAGAAACAGGTTCCACAAGGTTCGTCAGGACTGTATTTTGATACACAACTGCATTCGTTTTTACACCTTTCTCACAAAAATGTACCTCTGTTAAGCCCCAACAAGAAACTCCCAATTATACCATGAGCGAGGATGGAAAATGACCTCGTTGGACAAGCGGAATACGGTTGCTCGCTTCTTCACTACTGTGTGCGTACACCTTATCATTTTGTTTGTTGTAGCTCTCTTCTACGGTAAAAATTTTTTCATCCGAAAAAAGAATTTCCCGATATTTTTTTCCCGCGTACCGCTTCAACAAAGCGCGGCATCTCTTCAGTCTCAGGTCCATTAGACGAGCATTCAAACGATGTCCTGTTTTTCTTCGATATGCCCGAAACCCTAAGTCTTCATTTAACACCCTTTTCACCGTGGTTCTGCTTAACCCCATCTGAAGGGCCAACAGTTTCTGCTTACGTTTGGGATTTCTTTGAATTCGCGCCTTCACAGCTTTTATCACTGCTGGAGTCCTAACAGACCGAGGGCGACCACTTCTTGACCTGTCATCTACACTAGAGTCTTCATTGTATCGTTTGATGGTACGATAAACGAATCTTTTGGTTATATTCAAATTTTTCAGTATGTCAAAAATTTGAAGTGGCGCGTAACCGCAACGATGCAACGCAATAACTGCAACACGGTCTCCTTTAAGCGTCCACTCCATATTTAAAAATGAGTAAAATTCTAAAAAGTATACAGTTTTATTTCATGAACAATTCGAAATTCGAATTCAATAAACTTTTTTGTGGCCAGCATTCTTAAATAAAAGTTTTTACTGTGTGACAATACTTATAACCTGACTAGGTATAGTTGTAGCACGAATGGGTCGGCTCGACCGGGGAAGGACCACGCTCTCACAGAATACCAGCGTCAAATAGCAGCTTAACACCGCTGTGTTTCGTATGGTGAGTGTAGAGAACCGGAGACCCTTTTTACTGGAAACGAGACATTCCATCTTAGTCCTCACGGGTGGCAACGCATCTGCATTTTGATTCGCAAACGAGGATAAATGTAGATGTCTATGGACCACAGCAACCACTTACCATCAGGTGGACTACTACTACCTACTATAAAAAAAAATCAAACGCTCATTTGTCACAAGCACAGCATGTATAATAAGTTAATAAGTAGTTTAGTTTTCATGGATAAAGTCTTGAAATAAAACATTAATGTGTGACAAGTCATAGAAATTGATTTATCTTTTCTATTTCCTTGTTCATATTTTGCCGATTATTCGCCGACTAGTCACCGACTGTAAAAGATGCCGAATAGTCGACTTTCCCGACAAGTCGGCGACTAGTCGGCCCATCTCTAGTATTGAATAATATCAGTTTCCGAGATTTACGATCATTGCGTTGCAAGCCACTAACGTTAAATGCAGTGTAGGGCGGGTACCTTTCTAGATGAAATGACGACCTGAAGTTTTATGTCACCTGCATTTGCTTTGTGGCAATCTATGTATCAGCTGTAGAAACCTATGATTAGCAGTTGTCTTGAGATGGGATATAATGATGGCATTGATTATAAAGATACACTAGGACATAGTTGATAGTATTTGCGTTATTTATTACAACCTTCTCAAGGGGAATTAATTAGATACTTATAAAAAAACTGGTTGGAATTCTTGGAATCTGATTTAGAATGATTTTGATATCATTGTCATCAAACGTGTTTATGTTTGGTTGGCCATGGACTTTTAACCTCTAGAGGTCTCCCATATCTAACAAGTCGGGGAGACGTTAAATGTGAGAACAAGGTCATTTCATCTGCTACGGCTGACGCTGCGTCAACCGCTCTACGCATGCGTATTCTCACCATATTCATTTTATTACATATACAATATTATTAAAGTAAAACACAGGCAAAGGCAAGTAAGTGGTATTTATTCGAATGCACTAAAAAGTTTTTGGAGGTCAAATTCGTCCCGAAAACCGGGTCACCGGGCTTTGCGTGTCACACACTCAACTAATTGTTGGCACTATTTTCAACACACCGTTTGAAAACTATTGCTACGGGGTGTTATGCCAGAAATAAAGCTGCAGTGCAGTAGTGAACTTGCAGCGGGAGGACTGCGGAGCTGGCCCTCCATTCATTGTCATTTCGGAGGTCGATACGTAGCACTCTGACAGTATCGTCGCGCCCGTTACTGCGGACGGATGTACCGTACTTACGTATTATCCGCCGTTTACCGACAGTCGAAAGCAGCGCAATCGAGTGATGCTTTCGTTTTTAAACTAATATAGTGTCCTTAGTTTTATTATAAAGAAATGCTAAAAAACATGTGAGCATTATTGGGTGTAATTAATAAATATTATGTGAATGCTATGTGAAAAAATTTACTGAACAATGCAAAAGCACACGTGATTTTCGCAGAGATATAACTGATCATATGGTACCTACTCAAATAAAATGGGAAAGGCTTAGGTTTCTTGCATAATATAATTACAATTAAAATAGAACGGTGCAAGAATTATAAAAAAAAAAACAACGTGCTTACCAAATATTTGCATTTCATGAGAAAGAGTACTTGCAAATATTAACCTAAATTGTTTCTATTAATACTTGTGTAATAATTTAGTTGACACTGACATAATTAACGTTAATAATGCCTGCTAGTGTTAACTATTACTCTTCCGCACATTAATTGTACCTATTAATAATCGTTATAGCCTTAGCACATCACATTCCCACAGCAAAGAGTATAGTGGTTATTCACAAAATTCTCTATAATAACAAACATGACATAAAATCATAATGACAATAGTCTAATTTGGTATTTTTGGATATATTTTTGCTTCTTGTAAATTGATGTAATTATTGATAGTGTGTTGATAAGTTGTATTTGACAAGAATTCAAAGTTTTAATTGGATTATAGCGTGACTTATAGGCGTATTGAATTTTTTCCACAATGGCATATTGTAACATTAAAAAAAAAGCTATTAAAGTACACACCGAATTAAATTTTACTTTCGTAGCCTTTTCAACATGCGATTTAATTTATAATATATCTGTATTAATAGAATTATAAATAAAGCCATTTAGATAAAATTTACAAAGGCGTTGACTTAAAATAATCGTAATATTTACTGGTGGTCATCATTTACAACATCAATAATAATATTATGCCTAACCTTAAACTTGTTACGTAAGCTTGTGTAATTTTTCGTGAACGGGACGTTTTCTAATATTATAAAATTATGTTTCAACATATTATATTACTGAACGTAATACAAATAACCAGTCTGTTAACATATATAGTAAATAACATAACACAAATTTAAAACAATCTCTTTTTGTTTTTCTGTGAGTTTATTTATTTTAAACTAGCAATTCCCCGCGATTTCGCCCGCGTGTAATTTAGGGTTTTAATTTTGGAACCCTATTTATTTTTCTATATTATAAGTGGCCTAAGTTACTCCTTATAACATAAGCTATCTACTAGTGAAAGTCCCGTAAAATCGGTCCAGCCCAGGTCCAGAGATTTAGCTGGAACAAACAGACAGACAGATAAAAAATTTGATTTTGTTAATAGTATTGTATATACTTTCATATGCAATTAGTAAAATGCTGTTATTTTGACATTACAAACAGACACTTCAATTTTATTTATTTGTATAGATGTACTATTTCGTTAATATGTCTTCTTTGCAAAGAAACGTATAATAAAACGCTGGTCCAGTGAGCATTGTTGAATGTAAATTTATACAAAGGATTTTTTTCATGTGCCGAAACGGTTACGGTCATGGTGTAGAACGTTGTACTAGATAGAGAGTACAGACGTTAAAAGATCATTTATATAGGATATTTAGATAGGATACCTTCTAGGATGTCATAAGTCTAGTGTTTTAACATAATATGCTTCTAAATTTCGCAGAATTAAATATCATAAATGACAGATTTGTTGTTACATTATCAGTATACAAACACTGTCACGTGTGTAATAATTGTACAGAAACTCATCATAGCACGCCAATCTTGTCTGTCGCTGATCGTACATACTGGAAAAACTAGATATTTCAAACAAAGTATACTCAATGCACGTGACAATTGCTCCCAGGATGTCGTATGTCTATTGTCTAGCGGAAGCTAGACCTATTGCTGTAATCAAAATTCGTTTGCTACACGATTCTTCGCTAGCGAGCGAAATCGCTCTTAGATAGTAAAAAGTGAAACTCTTCATAAATATAAAATGGAGAGTGCTTATGAACGGTCAATTAAACTTGTTTTAGAATCTTTTACAATCATATAATGCATTGCCGCTTTAAATTAATATAATATTATGATGTATTTATAATATATATACTTAGTGAACTATAAAATTTATCATCCTACATACAGTTATACACATCTCTCCGGGGCACAAGCCAGCTATCTTTTCTAAGATGTTTATGATTATGAAGCAGTAAAGTCAGCCGTTCTTCGGAAATTAGTATACTAAACCTAAAATTAGAATAGATTATATGAAATAAATTTTTTTACTTGTTATTTTGTGAGTCTAAGTGTTTAAGTGTTCTTGTAGTTTGTCAGTTCAAGAATGCCATAATACTATATACATATACAGAATAAAAAAGACTTTAAGAGCCTTATGACATTTTTAGGCCGGGCAATCCAATACCAACTCCTGTTTGACCGCATCAAAGGAAAAGCGGCTCATCTTTGAATTTTTTCAGATCAGCTATATTCACTAGACTTGTGGGGGGAGGGGGACTTCTCTTTGCATTAAATAAATGTTTCGTATTTATCAAATTTATAGTAGAATATGCTCCAAAAAAAATTCGCATTAACTTTAGCTGCCAAGTTTCACCACCGTCCACTGCAACACAATTCTAAATTCCATCCACATCATCTCTGCGGTTAATAATTCATTAGCACGGTAATAAAATTATCTTTCTATTTTGTACATACTGAAATTTCATATTTATATTACAATATATATACATATATATATATATATATATATATATATATATATATATATACCATAGTATACCTTACCTTTAGTAAAATAAAAAACATTCTTAAGCCGTTGTAACAAAACATAATATGTAACTAGCTTGCGGAGGATACGAAGAAAATTAGAAAGAGCAAACCACTTCTGAGCGAAGCATAATGTTATGAAGAAAATGTAATTTTCTTAATCATGATCAGCTGGTTTAATAATATAAAACAAATGGTAAATTCTTATATGACTTTCAATAAGAATTATTGTAATTTATTTATTTATTTATTCTTTATTTCACCAAATATTTGTACAAAAGGCGAGCTTAATGCTATATGGCTTTCTCTACTAGCTAACCTTGGGTAGAACAGAGAGCGAGTTTGGGCAGTTAAGTTATCATGATATAGTTCAGTTCAAATATATACATGCAACACATACATAAAATATATACATATATATACAATATATATAATTCATATACATATATAAATAATTACACACATTTATACACATATATCTCAATAAGTGTATGTAATCTATCTTGAATAAAAACAATTACATCTCGTATTATAGTATAGTATATTCTATTCTAGGATACTTAAACATTAAAAAACCAAAAGCTATGTTCCGGATTTTTTTATTAATGGAAACGATGGCAGTCTCTCACGTTTGTAAGTTTTAAAATAAGTCTGAACTGAATAAAATATTTTTGACTTGTCCCTTTGTAACAGTGTAACATTATCAGAACCCTGATCCAAAAATTTGGGTTGTCCCAAATAATCAAAAGCTATTAACACATTTTTTACAAATTATAACGTTAATATAAAAAAGGAGTCTTTGTGGCAAATTTTTGTGAATTTTTAGGAATCTGTCGTATATATTTTTGCATGGATCACAATATTTCTTAAAGGCCATCCAGCGGTTTCTAATTTTGTCGGATCGCGTTTACCTTTTGGCATTAATTTGTAAGTCGCACTCCTCATTGGGTCCTACTTACATATATTAGAGGATGTACTTGTGAAATATTCAGTAAATATATGAGTATCTATATATTAAGAATCAACTAATACTGTAATCATATTGCAACACTTCAGCTATTAGAAGAGCAGAAAATTGGATATAAGGCACTTGTCCCACCGCTGACGAGGAAGCGATTAGCTATCTATTTTCCGCTCAAGAAACGAACAATAGATAAAGATCCCGTGTCTGTCTGCGAGAACTCTCTCTCCACTAGTTTGTCGCAGCGACAAGAGCTGTCAAAGAAAACTCGCTCGGCGATGCTCACTTGGCCAACCAGCGATCATTTTACTCTACAGTGCGGATCTGAGTGCACTCGCTTATAGCTTAGCGACAAAACTATCGGAACTACACACTCGCTGCTCGCCAACACTTATCTAGTTTCTAGCTCTACTCGCTTCTCGTTCATAAATAGTTGGCGGTGGTACAAGTGCCTAATGTATGTCATTAATAATTTGTTACACAAATAATAATTTTGTTTTTGATAAGATTTGAATGCAGAATACTTGTCTAGTGGTGCTTGTCTTACTTTAAAGAAGGTGTAAAGTAAACGGGGAAAAATCAATAACTATTGTCGATGTTGTCGATGTTTCAACATCATTCATGCAATATGTAAGAGGTCGTGACATCAATCTTAGGAACGTATAATCGGAAGTCGCAACATTGGTGACACGAGTAGAAGTATGATTTTTATTATAAACTAGCTGGTACCCGGTGCATTGCTGCTGCAAAAGAAATATTTGTGGAAATATCGTTTTAAAATTGGAAGAATTATATTGTTTAATTAGGAATGAGAATACATTCATTGAAATTGAATGATAACTTTCAAATAAATTGTCGTTACGACAAGCGCGCCACCAAGTTTAAGTTAATTGTTCTATGCCTATAACCTTCGCGCAAGTGCAAGCAATTTGACAATGTTTTACCGCAATCCGACGAACGGTATGGCAGAGTATAAAGTACAAACAAACAAATTTTAATTTTTATATATTAGATATTGCAGGCCTCATAACGCGAGTCGCGAAAAGGTATTAAGGTAGTATATTACTCTCTACAACATTTTTTTCTATAGCCCTTGATAGACAAAAGCCAAATGTACCATATCGCCTATATCGATTTTATCGAATTTATTTTTTTCATCAAAACTTAATAAAACGCTCATGAAGCATGCACTTTTGGATTTTCCAAACTATTTTGAGTATTATATGTATAAAACATTTTTGAGCAGGGTTAACTTTTTGATGATATACTATGTGTACTTAACGGATAGGTAATGTAATAATAATCTCCTCCAGGCCGAATTTCGTTCAAGGCGGCCAGTCTTAACGAAGACTAGCCACCTGCGTAGAACGGGAAAAGATTACGTACGTTCATGGTTGTTCAATATAGCTACAAAAACCGACAACCAATGGCGATATGTGCGGCTGCCCCCACTAAATGGAGTAACGCCATGGGATTAGATGAAATGACAGAGCGTCGTAAGAAATGACAGAAAGAAACTAAAATAGGAGATGAGCACCTTCCTGGTAATAACCTAATATTAAATAAAACTGCTGTTGCCATCACGCCCGCCAAACGTAACAACTTTAGCAAATGTTCTCCCTGTGAAGTAATCCACGGGGGAAGACTATGTTCAGAGGAGAACTATTCACACACAACCGGCAACCGCAATTTGTGTATTATTTTGAGTTGTTATCAGGAAGGTGCTGCGGCCCATCTCCTGTTTCTTTTTCCCACTATCGCCTCTTACGACACCCTCGGGACAATATTGGGTAGGTAGTAGATATTCTTACACCGCCACTACACGATTGATCATTTGCCAGCGGATTGTATTCTATACATTGAGCTATATGTACTACGTATTAGAGAAGCTATTCCAAACAAAAATTGTGCACTACTCTATGTCTTCGCGCATGCGCGGGAGATAGTAGAGTCGCGTATCCGCAAGACTTTAATTTAATATAAAATAAGATCATCATCATCATCATCATTACAGCCCTTCACAAGTCCACTGCTGAACATAGGCCTCCCCCAAAGAATGCCACAAAGCACGGTCCTGAGCCACCTGCATCCATCGACTTCCTGCATGTCTTACCAGGTCGTCACTCCATCTCGTGGGGGGACGCCCTATATTTCGCCTACCGGTACGAGGCCGCCACTCGAGAACCTTTCTTCCCCATCGGTTGTCGGTTCTTCGAGCTATATGGCCGGCCCACTGCCACTTCAGCTTACTAATTCGTTGGGCTATGTCGGTTACTCTGGTTCTACTGCGGATATCCTCATTCCTAAGTTTATCACGCAGAGAAACTCCGAGCATAGCCCTCTCCATAGCTCGCTGAGCGACCTTGAGCTTTCTCATCCGGCCAGCAGTGAAGGATCACGTCTCAGTTCCGTAAGTCATCACTGGCAACACGCACTGGTTGTACAATTTCGTTTTAAGGTTTTGAGGTATGTCTGACGAGAAGATGTGTCTTAGCTTCCCGAACGCTGCCCAGCCGAGTTGAATCCGTCGATTGACCTCACAGTCGAAGTTGGACTTACCTAGTCGGACTATTTGTCCCAGGTAAACATACTCGTCAACAACTTCGAGCTTAGTGTTCTCAACAACTACCGGCATAGGTGTGACATGGACATTAAACATGAATAAAATAAGATATAAATATAAAATTAAATATAGGAATTTAATATAAAATACTCTTATTTTAATCTAAACAAACATATTTCTAAATAAAATGTAATAATAACTATCTTATGGAATTCACAAAGCTTCAATTTACGCAATATTTAGTTTAGAGTACGGATCGCAGTACAGTTCAGTTGAACATAGGCAATGTTCAGAATGAGAAATCTAGTGCGTAGGTACTGCGTAGTACATATATATCGATGGTTCTATATTTTAGTATCTACGTGTTAGGCCTCTTTTTCTGTATTGGATGCCGTCTGGGTACCACCGTCTTACCTATTTCTGCCACTATGCAGTAGTGCGTGCACTGCTGTGTACCAGACCAAAGGTTATATGAGCCAATATAATTACAGGATGTGAGGCACTCTCTCTGTCATCTCCGGCTGGGCTAGCATGGGCAGGAGACAATTTTATCCCCGGAGAAAGGAGAAAATATTTATCTCCTTGCTTAGTTTTATCCACACTTCGAGCATGGGCACACTTGTGGATATAATATCCACAGTAGATAAAATGGGAGATAGACTTAGACTTAGATAGATTTTTTATATGAATTTTATATTAAACCCACGTCTAATTAACTAGGATAAAATTTTCCCTTTCAAATATCAAAAAAGCTTAATTTTTTATCTTTCATTTGGTTCCATACTACGGACGGGGGATATTTGTCTACTCGTTATGTCAAACGGGGATATACTTCTCCCCGTTGCCGTGCTTTGGCATAAGGACAAGATAATTTTATCCCTTGTCAGTGGACATAATAGGTGGATAAATTTTTTGTCCCCAGCCCATGCTAGCCGTGCAGAGATGTGAACACATTTGTGACATTCTTTATTTAAAGCTGGTTGCATATTATGTTCACAGGCTGGCGTAGCCATTTACTATCATCATGTGGGCTGTAATTTCGTTTATCCCTTTAATTATATTAAAAAAGGAACAAAAACAAAGTTTTTCTTTTTTTTAATTTATTACGTACTTTGATTGGAAAAGAAAATATTGCGAGGAAACCAATATGTCTGGGAATTAATAATATTGCGAGGACATGAAATCTGTTACTAAGCTTGAGGGTAGCAACGCGTAATTAAAAATGAGAGGAGGCCTGTACAGTACACACAACCAATATAAACACTTGCGCTGCTGACTGTTCAACGCACAACCCTGTTATCATATCGTTTCTGTGAATTTTTATTTCATTCCTCTTTTTAATCAATTTCCATTGTTTTAACCAAAGGGTGAAAGTTCAACGGATACTCAATTCGATATGAAACAGTGAATCAGCGATCTGACTTCACAGATTAGTCACATTTAATATGTCGGGTGTTTTCCCTGCGATCATATCTTAAATTTATGGTAATTTTTTGTCAAAAAACAACATAATTAATACTTGTCTTAACAATTTTGTTATCATACGATGACCTGTATTAAATAATTAATCTTAGAAAAAATTAAAACTGACTCTAAACAAAGAAAATATAAAATATATTTCACATAATAGCATCTAAAGTCGGTGTTAAGACTTAGTATGTTGAAGAATTAACGTTATGTGAAAATTATAATATTTTAGTTTTTAAGTCGGTGTTACTTTTTTTAATAAGATATCATAAGTTCACGGTCACAACTAAAATTTCGTCTAAATTACAATCAATCTTCATCCTTTATTTTTCCACCCTTCGGGAAATAATTTTTACTTAAAATTTGTATGGGACCACCCCTGAAGTACAACCTATTTAATGAAAGAAGAATCATTAAAATCGGTACAGCCGTTTCGAAGAAATCTGTTAACATATGAAAACATGCGTCAAAAATAATAACTTCTCGTTTTTGAAACTCGCTTCATTTTTGTATTGCAATCAAAATGAGTATATTTTACTTTACATCCTTCTTTCTTCATCAGCCCGCGAAAGTCCACTGCTGGACTTGGCCGTCTCCCTTTGTAGGGAGAATTTGCGTTAATCGCCACGCTTTGCATTTTTTTAAATAGAATAAGGATGACGAATGAACACGCTGATAGTAAATAGATGCTTTGACCCATAGACATCTACCCTCAATTACGGACTAAGATGGAATGCCTCGTTTCCAGTGTAAAGGATATCCGGTTCTCTACACTAGGTTTTAGAGTGGCAACGTCGCACCGACAAGCGGAGTTTAGAACGGCTCTCAATAGATAAAGTGACGACCTGATGAGATATACAGAAAGTCGATAGAATGCGGCTCTCAGGACCGTGCTTTATGACGTAACTTTGGGGGAGTGTGTTCAACAATGGACTTGTGAAGGGTTGTTGAATGAGTTATGATGATGCTTAAGTGAAGTTTTCTCCAATTTAAGCGAAATTACAATGATTGTTAGGCAAGGCTTTTAGAAATAAATTTGAATAACCTTATCTTGATTTATGACATTCTTCCTATTTCATAAGACAATCGAAATCGCTACGAAATGAATAATACATAACTGTCAATCTATATTCGACTTTATAGTTATATGAATAAAACATAAATGATAATCTAAATTTAAAACGGTACTACTCGACTTTTCTGGTGACACTATCTTAAGATAAATGAGATCGATGGCTGAAATCATCTTTATAACTGTAATATTCCAAACGTGCCAAATACCGAACTAAAATATGGTGGTATGTAATAAAAACTAATGTTCTACAATAAATACACTATTCATGTGAATAGTCAACAACATTTCTGACTTGTATAAAGTCAAGGCCAACTTAATTTTATGATTTCTTACGGAAAACGGGGCGAACTAGCATACGGCTCACCTGATGGCAAGTAACATAGTACCGTCCATTATCATCTACTGCAGCTAAATAACCTTACCTGTATGTGATATAATGAATATAATTTTTTACGTAATCGCATTTTAATTGAGCAGTCGACACCATCAATAATAAATTACTTCATTATATAATATAATTGTCATGATTTGCTATATTTAAAATTGGTCAATTTTCTAATTTAAATTAATTTAGATTTATAGAATAATAAATTAAACAAATAAGATAAATATTTAACTGCGAAAAATATGTCATCATTGCAATTCTCGTACAATTTCCATAGAAATGTTTGTGTTTCAATCGACTAAAGTGTCAAATACCCAATTCCAAGAAGTTTTTCTGTATATCTCGCGATACGAATATTATGTAATACAAGTAGGTATGTATAATATTATATTTTATACTAGGGATCCGACCCGGCTTCGCACGGGTGATTTCTGGATCTCGACAACAGCGCCACCTACCGGGTCCAATTAAGTTTTAAACCATCCAGGATTCACTCAAATACAGACAAAAAAAATTATAAAAATCGGTCCAGCCATTTTCGAGTTTTTGCGCGACTAACGGACAGCAATTGATTTTTATATATAGAGATTCTATGGAAGGCGCCTTCAATTTCGTTGCGTCACGCAACAGGTGGAGTTTCAGAAATTGCTAGTAGGTATCAAGTAATATGTTACTTAAAATAAAAAGTAGATATATATATATATATATATATATATATATATATATATATATATATATATATATATATTTATTAGTCTGTATATTCTTATTATAAACTTTTCATTTGATGACTAATTGTAAAAATTACAGAATCGATTCTAGCAAAAACTTGATGAAGTATTCATTATGAAATTAGCTTGGAGACGATGTCATCATTTCTCCTTGATATTGTAAGATAAGACAAGGAAAAATTCACAACAGACTTCAATTCAAATTAGTAGAAATCTCATGTAGGGTCAAACTCTATGGTAGAGTTCGACATAGAGCCACTGTGGACCTCAAAATGGGTAGAATATGTATGAAATATGAACTTATATATCAGATGTATTACAAAGGATACAAATATAAAATAAATAGTCCAACAGGATTATCGCAAAGAACAATATTTTGGTGCTGGCTTAAAAAGACACATTGTAACGAACGTGCCATTAATCATTGCGGTTCATTTTCTTTTATATTAATAATTTTACTTTTTGGGCGTTTTTATAGGTTTTATTAGCCTTTTAACGATACTATAAACATATAATTTATACAATGTGACGAAAAAAAGGCACGTAGGTAAATCTTTATATATTCAATTTTTCTGCATATGTGTTTGTCACAGAACTCCTAAACGGCTCTAACTATTTTAATTACATTTTTGTGTGTGTTTGAGTGGGTCCATGCATAGTTTAGATTCACAATTGGACCCGGTAGGTGGCACTGTTGCCAAGTTCCAGAAATCACCCGTGCAAAGCCGGGTCGGATCGCTAGTAGTTTATAAAATTTTCTGAATGCAAGTACGCCACCAACAAATGTCAAGATATGCTGTATAATTATATAAGTACAAAATCATCTATGAATAATAAATTTATTTTAAACGCAATATTTATTCACTGAATCCGTATTTACCTTCGCGATGTATTTGCATCAAAATTTTGCAGTCAGCAAGTAAAGACAACTTTACTTAGTACTAGAACGTATTGATACTCTTTGCATAGACGTATTTCGCTTATGACCTCTGAGGACTAAGATTGAATGCCTCGTTTCCACTCTTTCCATAGACACTCACCATAGGAAACACAGCAGCATTAAGCAGCTATTTTACGCCGGTATTCTGTGAGAGCGTGGTCCTCCCCCAGTCGAGCTGTTACATAACATTTGTGCTACAATTTTAATATAGCTGCAGCATAGCTGTGCCACGGACTGTAATTAATCTATACAAATAAATAAAATTGAAGTGTCTGTTTGTAATGTCAAAATTACAGTTTTTTACTAAATGCATATGAAAGTAAATACGGTACATATAACTAAAATACAATTTTTAATATTTTTGTCTGTCTGTCTGTCTGTCTGTTTGTTCCAGCTAATCTCCGAAACGACTGGACCGATTTTGACGGCACTTTCACTGGCAGATAGCTGATTTCATAAGGAGTAACTTAGGCTACTTTTGTGAAAGTTAGTAAGTAAAAAATTAGGGTTCCGCGCAAAAACATAAAAACCCTAACACGCGAGTGAAGTCGCGCGGAACAGCTAGTTTTCTAATATATTTCAAAGTACGGAAACCTACCAATTTATTTTTCGCCGTGAATTTGCACACAGATCTAAGCAAATTAGTTTTCTCATCTTCAATGTACTGAATTTCCGCAAAGTAAGCCTGATTTTTTTAATTAGACAACCTCGGAATGTATTTAAACAAAATGAAAACATTTCAGAAAGAAGATATACACCGTTTTATAGTGGAACGTTGTTAGGTAGATTCACAATCCACGTCGCAGGTGTATTACAGCTGTAGCACGAATGAAATCGTCGTAAAATACTAGACACAGCAGCTTAAGCTTAAAGGAGCTAGCTGTGTTTTATATGGTAAGCGACGAGAATCAAAACCTTTTTTATTAATACGCATCTGTATTACGAATCTTAATCAAGAATAAATATATGTATATGGGTCACAGCATTCCTCACGATGTTTTTTTCGCCTTCCTTCACCGCCGAGCGCGTGGTAAATCAGCACTTAAAATTGCAATTAACAATTTCATTGGTGCCGGCGGGGATCGAAACCGGGTTGCTGGAGTACTGTGAAGCTTACAGCGAGCGCTAACCATCTGAGTTACCACGACTCTAGAAATAAGAAAAAAAAATATTTCGAAGACATGTGAATTTCGCCAACACACATTGGGGCAACGCAGCGGACATTTCCTTGTCCTAAAACCCTCTCAGACATGAGAGGAGGCCTGTACCCAACAGTGGGACGTAAATAGACTTTACTTTACTTCTACAGCATTCACCTACCATCAAGTAAACTGTGTGTTCATTTGTTACCCTTTATTCTGCAATAAAGTTGTTTAGTTTTGGCTTCATTCTAATTATCGCTTAAGTACAATTTTTTTTAAAAAGAAAGTCTGTTTGCAAACTTATCTGGAACTAAATTGCTTTATAATACCTACGTATATATTTAATTCGGTCATCGGTAAATAATGTACAATAGTTATTTACATCTTTCTCACACGTAACTCATATGTTACGGTAAGTAATTAATTATATTTAAGTGTTTAAACATAAATTACGTTTTAGTACGCTATATCTGTGGTTCTAAAGCCGTGCGCACATAAGAGTATACTTGTGTTGCGGGATTACTCAGCAGAAAAGTTAAATAATTTCAATTACCACTTTTATATCGCTATTTTCCATTTGCAGTAGTCCACTCGAAGCCAAAGTCAAAGTTAAATAGCCTTTTCTAACCCCAGATGAAAAAGAGGGGTGTTATATGTGATTATTGTTGCTCGAAATAAAGAATTTTATTATTATTATTTATCTAATTGATTTTATATTCTCGGCAAGCCGGGAAGAGCTGATAACACGGGTTTAAGCCAAGTGATTATCAGTTGCATTAAATACGGTCACTTATGGCAAGATGTGTGTCACAAGATTGCACAAAAAATGGTAACGTATTTGTGTTTTGATCTGAATTTTCGAGTTCACATTGCAGAAACTTTCTAACGAGTCTGCATGTGTTTATTATCGCGGCCTTCTGCAGCAGATGATAGGTATTTGGAGGTAAGTTAAGGGAGTTAAGGGAATGGTGAAGTTGTGTCGGTATTACTGTTGTAGACAATACTATTGGTACCTACTATTGTAACTTTTTGGAGATGCCAGAGTCGGGCTACTTCATCTTTTAATTTAGAGTTATGGGGATTTGGTATATCCATATCTATTAAATATCCAGTTTTATTTATCTTGTTTATAAGTGTAATATCTGGTCTATTAAAATGGATTGTCTAATCGGTAAGAATGGCGCGGTCAAAATATAGTTTTGTTGAGGGGTTCTCTAATACAGTTTCTGGATTGTATTTGTAGTATGGTGTAAAGGAATCTATAAGTTTGTACTGGTGTGCTAATTTTTGGTGTATAATGATGAAGTAATCATCGTGTTTATGTTTGTAGTCTGTTTGGGTTAATGACTTGCACGCGTCTGTGATATCCCGATATATTTCTGGAGAGCTATGGCATTTCCTACATGTGTCATTATTTAAATTCTTTATGATAAACTTTCTATAATTTTTGGTTTCAACTACGTGGTCCTGTATAGCAAGTTTGAACCTTTTAAGTCTCCGGGAAGAATTCGCCTCTTTGTCGATATTTCTCTGGTATAAATCTTGGCGATGTCTTCCGTGTAGAGATGTCTGGGTCCATTCTAAAGGCTTGGTTTTGTCGTCAATTACTTTGTCATTTTTCTGTTCAGTTGTATCTTTTAAATTTAGAGGTGTTAAGTTTTGATCGTTATATGATATAATTTTATGAAGACTAGAGGTTTTGATTTTTGAAAAAATAAATAAATTTCTAAGTTCTTTTATCTTTCTATTGTATAGGTTTAGGACATCGATTAGTCCTCTACCTCCTTCTTTCCACGGCAGTGTTAATCTTTGCAGACATGATCGTGGAGGGTGTTTGCGGAATTTAGACATTGTGGTATTAATTTTTCGTTGAAGGTTTTTCTGGTCGGTTTTGGTCCAATTGATTAACCCAAAAGAATATGTGAGAACCGGTATAGCGGAGGTGTTAATTGCTTTGATAATATTTCAAGAATATAGTTGCATTTTCAGAATTATGTTTAGTCTGTGTTGAAATTATAGTGTTAATTTTTGTTTAGTTTCTTTATAGTGTATCTGTCGTGATTGTGCGTAGCCTAGGTATTTATAACAATCTTGTTTCTTTAATAATAATAATAATAATAGATTTATTTATTTCCCACAATTTGATTGTACACAGCTTAAAAAAAAATATACAAATGTTGTGCGGGGGACTGGTGTCCAAACTAGGTACAAACCTGTATTATGGATCACCAGGCCTCCACCCCTTGTTTAAATACAATCTTTGTAGTATGGAAATACAAATAAGAGAGAAAGAACGCAATTACATGTTTGTGTGTTTGTGTGTGTGCGTGTGTGTGTGTGTGTGTGTGTGTGTGTGTGTGTGTGTGTGTGTGTGTGTGTGTGTGTGCGCGTGTGTGTGCGTGTGTGTGTGTATGTGTGTGTGCGTGTGTGTGCGTGTGTATGTGTGTGTGTCTCCCTCTCTCTCCCTCTCTCTCTCTCTCTCTCTCTGTGTGTGTGTGTGTATGTGTGTGTTCTATTTACCCTACGCCAATTTATTTAATGGTTCTATCCGTTCTCCTGTTCCTAAAGAGTATTGGTGTTGGTAATTCTGTCCTATTCTAATTGAATTTATTTTACATTTATCGATGCCGAATTCCATTTTAATATCGTTTGAAAATTGTTCTGTCAAATTTGCTAATTCATAGAGTTGAGTTTCACTTTTGCCGTATAGTTTAATGTCATCTATGTACAACAGATAATTTAATCTATTTTTTGAATTTCATTTTATTCTTCGTTAGTTAAATTTTTAACGGGGTTCCTAAAGTAGTTGCGTTTAATATATTAGATCGGGGATTTAGAGTAAGACAGAACCATAGTGGGCTTAAAGCATCTCCCTGAAAGATCCTATGTGAATTTTTATTGGGATGGTATCTACTATTTACGTAGGGGAAGTTAGTCTTAATAGAGTGGTCCAGGTTGTCATCATGACCTTTACTAATGTTATTATAGTTGGATGTATTTTGTATATCTATAAAACCATGAATAGGGAACAGAGCCATAGGCTTTTTTGTAGTCAATATACATGCTAAACAGATCGGTATTGGTTTTTTGATCTTTTTTAAGGATAACTGAGTCTATAATTAATTAATCCATGCAGCCTTGGCTGAATTTGCGACATCCTTTCTGTTATTCAGCTAAGATGTTGTTAGCGTTGATGTGTTGATATATTAGTTCAGATATACAAGATGTGATAATTTTATACAAGGGCTGTAAGCATGTTATTGGTCGGTATTTTGATCGATTTAAAAGATCATTACGATCATTAAGTATCATAAAAGTTCTACCTGAAGTTACGTATGATAGTGTTTTTTTAGGATCTTGGATGCCAGTATTTACGTAATTATATAGAAAACCATGAATAGATGTATTTTTTTTGTACCAATAACGATGAATGTTGTCTGAAGCGGGTGCTTTCCAGTTATGTAAACGAGAAAGTACTTTATGGAAAATTCCTGGGGATATGTGATCAAATGAATGCTATGAAATGATTGAATATTTGTGTGGCTGTTTGTCAGTTCTGTTTGTATCCACTCTGCTCGGGTATTATATTCGATTGGTTGTTCCCAAATTCCTCACCAGAAGTTTTATTATAATTATTATAAGTTGGACCGCTATGTGTGTCTGTCTGTGGCACCGTATCTCTTAAACGGATGGACCGATTTGCATGCGATTTTTTTTATTTAAAAGCAGGTTTTCTAGCGATGGTTACTAGACATGTTTTACAAAATTGGTTCAGCCGTTTGAAGATCATCAGTTTTTTGTTGTTTCGGGGGTATTTTAAATTTTAAATTTAAATTATAATTATAACACAATTTCGTATATCGTACCATACTTCTATTCGATCTTATACCTACTAAGTATATTGTAGTTGTGTATAACAGTTGCACTAGACACTACTTTTATATATAAGTTTACTACTACCTATATACTTTTATGTATAGATACGATTTTACTAGTATGGGACAATATTTTGTTGGGTTACATAATCTTTGAAAAAAAGGGATAGGGTATAAGGATTTGCCTGCTAATTAAATAGGTTTAATCGTACTTGTGAAATAAGAGCGCGAAAATACAATTGTTAAGCAAGTGTGTCCGCAGCTTTCCCGTTAGTATTTAGTCATCCGCGTAGGTGTTGGCATGTTTGCTACAGACCATAGCTAGCAGGTCGCGCGACTAACTTTTCCCGCAGTGCTAGTACACGCCACTTTTATTTTTAGGTTTCAACATTTAGAGCACATTTTTTCGTATTGATCGACAATTGTACACTGTATTACGTGTACGTATATATTACGATTTATCATTTTAGCTGCCATAACTTGAAACTAAGCGGCTGTATTATGTATTAAATTACGACATGAAAGATTTACCTACACTCATTTTACTGTGTTTGTAGGTTTTCGCGGCAGTGTATGCTAATTGGTTCATTTTTTGGCAAGACCTCTGTCCAGCAGTCGAATTAAAAAAAGGTGATAATAAGAAAATATGAGATATTAAACGTATAATTTTCACACACATCCAAAAGCTCAAGAGCGTATCGCAGATTTAATTCGCCTATCGCAAAATGGTTTCAGGCCGGTTCACGATAAACTTTTATCTGTTCTAAAATTTGACTATACTAGTTTCTTACAAGTATAATAAGTTTTAAAATATATTATGATAACACATGTACGAGTAGGTATAAGCTCAGTTCACCAAGCTTCACCTATTTATCATCATTGTCAATTCAGTCCACCAATTCAGTCAATCAAACTCATGCATGTTTTCTCAGGTCGTCAATCCATCTTGTATGGAGTCGCCCAGTATTGTCATTGCCAGTACGAGGCTGCCACTCGAAAACCTTGGGAGTCACCGGTTTTCGCCGCTGTAACAGAGACGAGCCGATCCATTCGCGCTGCAGCTATAAAACATCTGCGGCGTTTCCCCATACTGTATAACATTAGTCATTTATTCTATGTAATTAAACCAGGAGCTTTGCATGTCTTAAATAATAAATTTATAGGGTAGCATTGAATAAATACTTCAACATTAATTTGTCTTTATTATGTAAAAGAAATTGACTGACCGTGACACGCAATTTAACAGAAACAATATTAAGTCAACAATAACATATATTTCCTAACATTTCTTCAATTTTATAAAAAGTTGTTTTAAAAGCCACTAATGTCCATGTATAGGTACAATGATATAGTTTTAAATTTATTTTTGATTTAACTTGTTTTTATAAAAGGGAATACTGCAATGCTACGATTATTAACACACTACTATTCCCGTTATCTATTCCTGTGTTTCGTATGGTGAGTGTAGAGAACCGGAGACTCTTTTTACTAGATACGAGGAATTCCATCTTAGTCCTGGGTAACAACCCATCTACATTTTGATTTTTAATGGAGGATAGATCTAAATGTCTATAAACCACATCACGCACTTACCATCTGGTTTGGGTTTGTCATCCTTATTCTTTTTAAAAAAAAAACGACGGCTTATTCGAACTCAAGATCTTTAACTTTCGCAGACATTGTACCTTTAAACTAAAAAATCATAGAATTATTACAACGACAATCGAGCACACAGTCCACCTGATGGTAAGTGGTTGCTGTGACCTATATAGGGTTGCCATCTTGGCATCTTGGTTTGCTTTTTCGGGTTGTGTCCGGCCAAATTTTTATGTGTCCGGCCTGTCCGACTTTTGTTAGGCTTTTTGTTAGTGTAACGCATTGCACTCATCGCTTGCAGAATAAATAAATATGTAATGTATACACTTGAAGCTGTGCTGTGATTGATTAATAAACAATTAACGTATGTAACGGATTTTTTTAAGTTTTTTTTTTTCGAATAAAATTTCGCTTGCGCTAAATATTCAATATCCAGGACACTCGCGAGGACAGTAGGGGAGTTGCAACAAAGGAGCAGGATTCACTAATCCGTCTGCCAAACATAGCAATTAGAACAGAATATACTCGTATTTGCTTAAAAAGCTTTTTTGTTCAGCAGTGTGTCTTATGTTATCTACGCTTTAAAATAAATTTGTGTATACGATTTTTTATAACATTAAAAACGTATTTCTTTGTTATATTACTTTAAATATTGTAAACTATTAAGTATTTGGTCTTTCGTTTAAATAATTCTGAGAAAAAGAAAGAGATCGATTATTTTCTCAAACAAACTGTAGCAATAATTCCCCTTGGTTACAATGAGTACTAGTGACACGTAAAATCTTGGAGCACTTCCAAAACCACGTATGTACAGCCCACTTATGATCGACAGTTAAATACCGCACGGGAACAGAGGGAATTTACAGAAAATAAATAAGAATTTTGATTGACGTAATGTTATTACAGTTGTTTCAGGAAGAGGAATTACAGATACGAGACTGTTCTCCAAATACTTTGATGTCGAACCATGTGATACTTAGCGCTTGTTTATTTTTTTATTTTAATAATTTTTTGGCAGCGCGGAGGACGCTATTTTCCCTAAAACCAGAAGTGACTGAACTTGACTCACCTACACCCTAGATCTTAACCGTTTTCATCAAATATGATTACTGTTGTCAGTACACTTCGTTTTAAAATATACTTTTATTAATTTTACTTTTAACAAATTTAAAAAAGCCATGACAGAATCTATCACTCCATTTCATCCTATCGTTAGACGACTAATTTAATGTATGATTAAATGATTTTTTTCTTGACATTTATGATTATCAATACAATAAATTTTATTATATATAATATCAAAAACTATGATAATAAAAAAATACAATTAATTACATAATATTGACAATTATCATCAGCCCGTAAAAATCTCATAACGAAATAAGGTCACAGCACCAGACGTTGCTGACCGTCGTCAATATGTCGTTAATAATATTTTACGTGTGGAGTAAATGAGATGGTATACATCAGAGATTAAAGTGGGTTTTGAGGAATCTAAGGGTTCCGTGGAAAAGCACGAGGGTTTTGCGAAATTATTTGTTTTTGCTTGTTAAATAATTTCACATTTAGGTACAAAAATTATTTTTGAAATAACGCAAAACATGTAATAAGAAGAACTCATTATTGCTATGTAGAAAACGAGACGGTACAACCAGTGCGTGTTGCCAGTGATGACCTATGGTACTCAGACCTGGTCCTTCACTGCAGGCCGGATGAGGTAGCTCAAGGTCGCTCAGCGAGCTATGGAGAGGGCTATGATCGGAGTTTCTCTGCGTGATAAACTTAGAAATGAGGATATCCGCAGTAGAACCAGAGTGACCGACATAGCCCAACGGATTAGTAAGCTGAAGTGGCAATGGGCCGGCCATATAGCTCGAAGAACCGACAACCGATGGGGAAAAAAGGTTCTCGAGAGGCGGCCTCGTACCGGCAGACGAAGTGTATGGCGTCCCCCCACTAGATGGAGTGACGACCTAGTAAGATATGCAGGAAGTCGATGGATGCAGGTGGCTCAGGACCGTGCTTTGTGGCATTCCTTGGGGGAGGCCTATGTTCAGCAGTGGACTTGTGAAGGGCTGTAATGATGATAGTGATGATGATAATGATGATGATGAGGTACGCAGGCAGTTATCGATAATTACATTATAATATTTCATTTGCACTGTCTATTTTGTGGGGTTCCATAAAGTAAAAGGGATTTGGTGAGTGTTCCATTACCTTAAAAGTTTGGGCACCCCTGGTATACACCATACAGCCATTTATCGCCAGCAACAAGATTTTTTATAGCATTTCTCACAGCCTTCTACGACACCCACGAGACGAAACTGGGTGATTAATTCTCTTAAATATTCACCACAAGGCAAAATGTTGACAAATATGTCTTTGTAAATATATGTTACACGTGATAGAGCCATGCTACAGCTTTTTTTTATAGAATGGGGTGACAAACGAGCACAGAGTCCATCTGATGGTAAGTGGTTGCTGTGGCCCATAGACATCTATGCATCTATCTTCGTTTTCGAGTTAAAATGCAGATGCGTTGTCAGCCGTGAGGACTAAGATAGAATGTTTCTTTTCCAGTAAAAAGGGTCTCCTGTTCTCTACACTCACCATACGAAACACAGCATTAAGCTGCTATTTTACGCTACTATTATATATAGCCGACCCATTCGTGCTACAACTATACTATTAATATAGCTGCAGCATACATTAGTTATAGCACGAATGGGTCGGCTTGCCCGGGATAGGACCACGCTCAAACACAATACCAGCGTTTCGTATGGTGAGTGTAGAGAAACAGCGACACTTTTTACTGGAAAGGAGGCATTGCATCTTAGTCCTCAGGGGTGACAACGTATTCACTCACCATCAGGTGGACTGTGTGCTTGTTTGTCAGCCTTATTCTAGATTAAAAAAGTATAAGCCACTCCACGAGCACTATCAATTTGCTACATATCTGACATGCAAGAATAACGTTGCTAAAAGGCGAGATAGCATAAAATTAGGTAGCTTGCACGCCAAAGGCACACTGAGGAAACATTTGCGAAACAAATTGCACGTAATTTGCTTCATGGTATGCCTATAACTCATTAGAAATTTACAAGAGTCAGTACCACGCTACTTACAGGCTACCGAGGCCTGTGCAGCATATTTTTTAAGTTTTCATAACGAATGAATCACGGAAAGAATTCGTTTCAGTTCTAGTTTTATATTGATTATTTACAATAGAATAAAATAGAATAATTTTTATTCAAATTAGATTACAAGTAATTCTTATAGAAAGTCATTTTTTACTTTAACCACTTTACAATAAAATCCGTATAGCCTAATTACTAAGACAAAAACAGAAGAGAAGATGAAGATTGTGGTTAAATATTGGATTGTTGGATTGGAGTGTATAGTTGTTTGCTTGCATAAATACGACAAGATATATTTTGGAAGTTATAAAAACCATTTAAGGACGCTTCGTGAACTATTAGCGAAATTGAGGACAAAACTAAAAAAACTCACATTCATCGGCAGCTTGCCAGTTACTGACATGCCAATAGCTGTTGCGTGCAATCCCACGTGCACTTAAATATGCGGTTTGTAGTCCCCAACTGCCCATGCCGCTAATTGCAAGTCAAAATATCAAAAGAAGCGCAAACCGCTTGCTTGCCAGCTGCAGGCATACCATTTTGCATATACACATAATAAAAACTGGCACTTAGAAAACAAGCTAGTAGCCATTGTGCAAACTACAAAAACTAAACTAAAATACATGCGTAAACTTCAAAAATATAGCTAAACAACTTCCCAGGAACAGTCTGGTAATAAACGAAGTAATGTACCAAATTCACGAATAAAGTTGCGATTGTTTTGTTAGGAAGTTAAATTAACATAATTTTGTTAATTAGTTATTAGATCTTTTTTTTTTCTTTAAAGAAAACGTTACCCATCATCATTCATCATCATTACAGCCCTTCACAAGTCCACTGCTGAACATAGGCCTCCCCCAAAGAATGCCACAAAACACGGTCCTGAGCCACCTGCATCCATCGACTTCCTGCATGTCTTACCAGGTCGTCACTCCATCTCGTGGGGGGACGCCCTACACTTCGCCTACCGGTACGAGGCTGCCACTCGAGAACCTTTCTTCCCCATCGGTTGTCGGTTCTTCGAGCTATATGGCCGGCCCACTGCCACTTCAGCTTACTAATCCGTTGGGCTATGTCGGTCACTCTGGTTCTACTGCGGATATCCTCATTCCTAAGTTTATCACGCAGAGAAACTCCGAGCATAGCCCTCTCCATAGCTCGCTGAGCGACCTTGAGCTTCCTCATACGGCCAGCAGTGAAGGACCACGTCTCAGTTCCGTAAGTCATCACTGGCAACACGCACTGGTTGTACAATTTCGTTTTAAGGTTTTGAGGTATGTCTGACGAGAAGATGTGTCGTAGCTTCCCGAACGCTGCCCAGCCGAGTTGAATCCGTCGATTGACCTCTCGGTCGAAGTTGGACTTACCCAGTCGGACTATTTGTCCCAGGTAAACATACTCGTCAACAACTTCGAGCTTAGTGTTCCCAACAACTATCGGCATAGGTGTGACATGGACATTAAACATGATCTTAGTTTTGTCCATGTTCATCTTAAGACCTATCCGTTGGGAAACACTATTGAGGTCATTGAGCATAGTGCTTAGGTCCTCCAGCGATTCTGCCATAAGGACTATATCGTCGGCAAATCGAAGGTGAGTGATGTACTCGCCATTGATGTTGATACCGTATCCTTTCCAGTCCAGAAGCTTGAAAACGTCTTCCAATGCAGCGGTGAAGAGTTTCGGGGATATGACGTCACCCTGTCTTACACCTCTCTGCAATTGGATAGGTTTCGTACTCTGGTTCTGTACTCGGATAGCCATCGTAGCCCTACTGTACAAGCACTTCAACACTTCGATATACCGACAGTCAACTTGGCACCGCTGAAGGGACTGCAGCACCGCCCAAATTTCGACGGAATCAAAGGCTTTCTCATAGTCCACATACGCCAGACATAGTGGCAAATTGTACTCTTCGGACTTCTGTACAACTTGCCGAAGGGTATGTATGTGGTCTATGGTGCTAAAGCCCTTTCGGAAACCGGCTTGTTCGGGAGGCTGGAAGTCGTCAAGTCTGCGCGCGAGACGATTCGTAATGACTCTCGAAAACAGCACGTAGACGCGGCTCAGAAGGGAAATCGGTCTGTAGTTCTTCAAGAGAGCGTTGTCACCTTTCTTGAAGAACAAGACCACCGCACTTCTGCTCCACGCCTCCGGTGTAATGCCACCATGGAGGACGGAATTAAAGAGCTTCTGAAGGACTTCAAGTACCGGTCTTCCACCCGCTTTCAGAAGCTCCGCTGTAATTCCATCCTCGCCTGGGGCCTTACCGTTTTTAAGGTGCTGGAGAGCCATCCTAATCTCGCTCAGACTGACATCCGGGATATCTTCGGAATAGTGTCGGATGAGACTCGCTCTTGGATCGTTACTCACACTTGCGTGTGGCTCCAACGATGATGTGTACAGCTGCCCATAGAACCTCTCAATCTCACTCAAAATCTCAGGTGTCCCGGAAACGATGCTGCCACATTCTGTCTTCAGCTTTGACAGTTGACTCTTTCTGGCAGACAGATCTCTGGCAAAGACTTTGGAGCCTTGGTTCCGCTCGATCGCTTCTTCAATACGAGCTGTATTGAAGTTGCGTAAGTCCCGCCGCATGCATTTGGAGATCTGTCTGTTCAGATGCCTGTATGCTGTCAAGTCTGTTGAAGAATGTAGCTTCATCTCCCGTCTAACAGCCATGAGATTAAGAGTGTGATCGGAGAGTTTTTGTGTTCTTCTGCGGCGGGTCTTGCAGAACTTAGCTCCAACCGCATGGACAGTTTCCACGAGCTTGTCATTCATATCGTCCACTTCATTGCAGTCTTCTAGGCACTGAAAACGGTTTTGTAACTCGAGCTGAAAGGTTTCGGGACTTTGAAACAGAGCACGAGGGGGACGGAGCGTTGACTTCATTAGACGAGACCTCTCCAACTTAACGTTTAGGTTCAGTGTGCCTCTAACCATTCGGTGATCGCTACCAGTTTTCACCCTCGCGATCACGGAGACATCACTGAACAGTTGTCGTCTGGTCGTCATAATGAAGTCAATCTCATTTTTTGTGGAACCGTCGGGGCTCGACCAGGTCCACTTCCTGTGGGGCCGCTTCTGGAAGAAAGAGTTCATCATAAAGAGTCCCTCTTTCTCCATGAAGTCGGCCAGCTGCTGGCCCCTTGGGTTCCGTTGTCCTATTCCAAATTTCCCTACTTTCAGCTCACCGTTCTCTCTTGTGCCTAGTTTTGCATTGAAGTCTCCCATTAACACCGTATATTGGGTTTTGGAGGAATGCATGGCTCTAGAGATATCCTCATACATTTCCTCCACCTCCTCATCGGGGTGTGCCGAGGTTGGTGCGTAAACCTGTAAGACCTTCAGCGAATACCGTTTGGTGATTCTGAGTATAAGGTACGCAACCCTCGTCGACACACTCCCGATTTTTACAACGTTGTTAACGAGAGACTTGTGGACGATAAATCCGACACCTCCTTGGGACAGATGGTCGCCCTCCCGGTGATAGAGCAAGTTGCCGGATTCGAGGATTACCGTGTCCTCCCCCTCTCTTCGGACTTCAGATAATCCTATAATATGCCAGCGCAACTTGTCTATCTCTTCTTCCAGCTCCACGATCTCGAACGGAACAATTATTTGTAGGCAATACAAATACTTGCTCCGTGCGGGATTCGAATCCGCGGCCCCCAGCGCTGCAACTCATTGCTAAGCCACTGCGCCACGAAGCCGTCGCTCCGTGATCAATGAGATGATTTGATAATTCTCTTTTACTTTGCTGTTTTACATAGCAGAATAAATTAAAATATTACTAATCTCATTTGAATATGGTTTAGAGAACTCTGGGGGATCAACTTGTTAGTAATCAGACGCTCATCTAGGAATATTAAGTTTTTTTTTTTAATTCTGTAATGGTATATCCTTATATATTACAGAGCTAAAGATATAGTAGTAAGTAGGGTAATTTTATTAAATGTAATTACTTTGTAAAATGTAATCTTTTTAAAAGTTTATATGCATACTTTATACTAGCGTATCAATATTACTAAAGTAAATGAAAATTATTTTTGAAAACCGTTTTGTTCATTTTTTTTAAAATCTGGAACATCCAAGTTTTCTTGAACGTATACTTATACGTGTCGCATCCTCTGTCAAACGTAAGTGAACATTTTTCACATACGAGTATGTTGTAATCTTACGCAAAAAACGTTTTTACTGGGTTGTTGACAACTTAACAGGTCTAACCGGATACTTCTAAAATATAGCCGAGATCCAAGGCCAATATGGTGTGGTCTCAACACATACCTAAAACATTCGATTTGTTATATCCATCCGAAATTTAGAAACTTTATATATTAATATTCAAGTAATTGTTGTTTAAATACTGTAGTTCCTGCATAACATACACCATCATCATCGTCATCACAATCATCATCGTCATCATTATAGTCCTTAATTTTAATTACATTTCATACCAAAAATTTCATTAATTATATAATTTTATCAACTACCTGTTACCCGTCCGCTTTGCGTAAATTAAACTTTTGTTTTTATAGACATATTGTAGACATTTATGAGTTTCATGTATAAATCTATACAATCTATACAAATAAATAAAATTGAAGTGTCTGTTTGTAATGTCAAAATTAAAGTTTTTTACTAAATGCATGTGAAAGTAAATACGGTACTTATAACTTAAATACAGTTTTAAAATTTTTGTCTGTCTGTCTGTCTGTCTGTTTGTTCCGGGTAATCTCCGAGACGGCTGAACCGATTTTGACGGAACTTTCACTGGCAGATAGCTGATTTCATAAGGAGTAACTACTTTTATTTTAGAAAAAGTATTAGGGTTCCGCGAAAAAGCATAAAAACCCTAACACGCGAGCGAAGTCGCGGGGAACAGCTAGTTAGAAAATATAAGGGTACCGCTTATGCGAAAAGAGTCGTATCGAGTAGTGTCAGAAACAAGGAACAATCACAACATAAATAAACCTGAAATAGAACAATATACAGGGTTATTTTTCAAAGAGTAGCCAAATTTTCAACTTAAGTTCAAATATATAATAGTGATATACCGTTAATGCAGTTTTTGAAAATACGAGTAAGTAAGGCTTCTACTTTTATTTGAAATTATCCCAAATTGAATGTGATTTATGGGCAACAACGTTTTTGCCTACCGATCGACCCTTACAAATGTGTGCGTGCGCAGTAAAGTCAGTTAAAATAATGCATTACCACACATTTTGAATTTAAAAGATAAAAAGGAGAGAACGTTTCAGTTTTTATTTTAATTAATTTTCTTCACCATTTAAAAAACTCTGCAATTACTCCTATATTACTTATTCTGAACCTTCTCTGAAAATTTGGCATTGCAAAATATTGCAAAATAACCCTGTATATTCCTTTTGAACCCGGAATTCACCGCGTAGGCCAGGTACACTAAGCACGGTAATCAAACGTAAATCATTATCTAAAACCGGTTTACGCAAGATACGGCGCTCATCGAAACCAGTGTGATGATTGGATAGCCTTAATTCTGCACACCGTTCATTTACAAGAACATCTTTCCATTAAAATTTTAATGACATATGTGAACGTGTAAAGTCGTTCACTATAAGAGAACCTACTACCGCATTTCGTCCCGTGGTTGTCGTAAGAGGCGACAGAGTGAATCATTTTGTTAATTAGGTATAGTTAGGTATAAATTATATTACCCAAAACATGTGTGACGTAGACCTGTTTACCGGGCTTGTAAATTAAGCACAATTAACTTTTTTTTTTTCATGCAAATTATTAAAGTAACAACCCTCCATTTTTGACACATTTCACTTCTCATTAATGACACGGGCTTCTGCCGCGTTGGTGCAATGCATGTAATTGATATTACATTTCCTAAAATTATTTTTAATTTTTAGACAGGCAACTTCTCGCTTTATTCTCCCTAGGTAGAGAGAGACGTAGTAAATCAACCTTAAAAAATTACGATTAAGCAATTAAGTAGTGTCGGCGAAGATCAATTTCGTGTTTTTCTCGCTATTTCCTTTCAGTCGAGCGCACAGCTAGCGCGCTTGGCTATGCTATGATGCTGGATTTTTTTTTAAACTTAAGTTTTTTTTATATTTTTTAATTACGCACTAATGAAAACTGTCCTGTAGTCGCGGCGTAAAAGAATCACTAACCCATATCATTCCGTGGGAGTGAAAAACAAACAGGAAACGGTCATTCCTCTTTTATTACGGGTGTGATTGTTTTTCCATATGCTATTTATGTATGTAAACGATACAAAACAAAAGAATGTGTTGTGGTTGCAATGTTTATATAATGACCATCACGGTTTTACTATTTACCGTTTTATTTTTAATTTAGACTTCCTAAAAGAGCACAACTTTTTTTGTTTTTTTTTTCGTAAAGATAACAGTAAAATAATAGTCATCACAAGTTCCACACCACGGTACCCTTCTTTTACTATAAGGATTTTTAAAGTAAGAAAGAGTACTTGTTGTTTGGCAAAAAATAAGTTGTTTGGCAAAAAAGAAGTTGTTTGGCAAAAAAGAAGTTGTTTGGCTTTACATATACTCGAAACATTTTGCTTCCGTCGCGCTTGTGTCCTAAAGTAATCTAATTTTTATTTTTCACTGTCAAACATGTGGTGAAAATGCGATTAACAATGTCTATAGTGCAGGGATCGAATTCTGTTTGCTCACAAACACAGCTCCGTAAGCATATATCTATGTCTGTAAGCATCGTACACGACATGCCTTTTAGGAAACATTATGTACACACTAGGTAAAGAAGACAGCCAGGTCATGACATGACATTTAAGCCAAATCTTCCCAACAACGGAAAAGGTTTTAAAAGTATTTACCATTAATAACTAGTACTTGAACAAACATCCAGATCTGGATCAATTATTAGTAGGCCATACAATAATTTAAAATTTAAAATTTTGTACAACCGACTTCAATGTAAATTATTAAGAATAACTCAAATAAAAACAAAACATTTATATGGGACCACATGTAAAGCACCAGCTTTAAAATAAAAAAAAAGAATCATCGAAATCGGTTTACCTAGAAAAAAATTAGGAGGTAACAAACATAAAAAAACATACTGTCGAATTGAGTACCGTCTCATTTTTGAAGTCGATAGAAAACTTATTCCATGCGGGATAAGAACTTTCCACTCACAATATCACAGCCGTGATGTATGTTAGGGTTGACATACACTAAGCGGTAAATGTCCCTTAAATTATTGTAGAATAAAAAAAAATAAAAAATGCTTAGAAAACATCACAGCCAAGTGCTACTGCATCAGTCAAGCCGTCAAATACTCATATATCAGATGGACATGGACGTAATCTTTATGTAAAGCGGATTTGATTAGATGCTCATGTTATTAAGATACTTTACACTTTTATTGAGTAGTTGGCATAATCCTTCATAATGTTTCCCTTTACCTTCTTTTTTTTTTCGTTCAGAATTGACTAAAGAAAAAACTGAAAGTGCTTGGAAACATTAGATTTAACCTTTGTAGATATTTTTTTTAAACAATTTTGGATAAAATAAAATAATGAAATATTAAAATTAATCTGTCTGTTATTAATATCTTTCCTAAATTCCATCAATAACGCTTTTCACTTCTTTTAAATTCAGGTTACACTTGAACACCAATCCAATTAAAAAATAAACTTACGACTTCAGAGAATTTATCTGTAAGTAAATATTTTAATTAGTTAGGTACCTTTTTTTGTTAAGAGTTTCTTAAATTCGATTTGAATTGATAAAAATCCCGTCTTTTTTCTAAAATTGCCAATTTCAGATCGTTTTGTCTTAAGTTGTGTTTGAGGCAGAAATAAGTTCATAAATTACATACATGAATAATTTCAAATTTCAAATGAATTTAACTTCCGTAGAACCATGCAACTTTGGTATTTTCTGCTCCCGACATCCCGTGTTGACTAGGAGAGAATACCAAAAGGTATTAAGGCACCCCCCCCCCCCTATCTTTCGAATTTTTTTATAATGAACAACAAAATAAGACACCTCACATTTTTTAGAATTTACTGAATTGCATAAGGTTTTACTGTCATCGTGTCCGATCTGAAATCTAGACTTAGATCTGGCAAAATCCATTCCAAATCCTAAACTCATATTCTACGGAGCTGGTGACGAGCGTTGTAAGTATGAGCAAATATTCCAATCAATGCTAGCCAGCTAGTGCATTCTTGAAAAGCCTATGCAAGCAATGCTTGGAATGTCTAGCAATGGATTTAAGAATGTTGACAATGTCATGTGACTCTTAATATGCATTAACAGATTTATGAGAAAAATATTACCTGGGGCCCTGCACGTATTCAGTAATACCATAATAAGAATATGTCTTCCTGTTACGCTAGCTAAAAATAGAAAAGATTTTACTTAATTTGTTATTACGAATATAATTAGCCACATGTAAAGAACTACATCGTTGTTCTTGTCACGCAAGGTTGTTTTTATAGTCTATTTAGCTCAGCACATATAGTAACAGTAGGTAACATTTATTAATATTGTCGAATACTTACAATCGATTCATATGAAATTATGAATGACGATGGTATATATTTATTACTGTGAAAACTGAATATTATTATCGATAATTGTTAACTATTTGTCTGACTATATATTTTTGTGCTTCAAGTGTACCTATGCACTATAAAAAAGATACGATATTCCCAAATGACGGTCATCCTATTTGTAAGCGAAATAACAATGGAGGTTGAAGTGTGACTACTTTTATACCCTTACGTAACCTTAAGTAACCTTAACCTTTTTAAAGTCATATAAGCCTACCTATATCAGCGGATCATAACTTCAACACTTTTAGATCGGGAGAGAAAGGAGACGGGCGAAAAATCATAGAAAGTTCGGCCTGATGTTTCTGTAACGATTACTGCATTGTTTTATTTATATACTAATACCATTATGAAAAAACTAACATGTTTACGACTGCTCCATGGTAAAAAAAAATAGGAAGTTGAAAAAAATATAGGATGTTATTGGTTTGTACAAAAACAACGCAACGCATTACGTTTATATTTTTGTACTGTAAAAAAATCAATAATAACATTTATAAATTAACCTTGCAATTGTAGTCACTTGGCGTAACATCAGCTATATTTTTGTCATTTGAATATTTGCTTTACAATATTTATTTAAAATTTATTAATTTACTAACTATAAAAACCGACCGGTTTGTCGGAAACAGGCCGATTTGTCGGAAACTGGACGGGTTTTTGGATTTTGTAGTTAGTAAATTAATAATTTAAATAAATCTATTAATAATAGTTATTTTAATAAATATCATCATCATCATCATTACAGCCCTTCACAAGTCCACTGCTGAACATAGGCCTCCCCCAAAGAATGCCACAAAGCACGGTCCTGAGCCACCTGCATCCATCGACTTCCTTCCAAATCACAAAAATAAAATTTATGATACAAATGGACGATCCTATACACATAAAATTTGTGATAAAACTGTTGTTATTGCTATTAGCGGCAATCAGTTTATTTGATTTGATAACTTAAACGACTATAACCGTGTACAGAAATGCAATGTCCTAAATTTATAAGAAAATTTTGAGTCATGCAAACTTGTCAAACAAAAAAATATTATTATTATTCTCAGTTTTAAATGTTAATTTTATCTCGTGTTCATATTCAGCGATAAAGGAACATTCGCAGGAACCCCACATCGAGGGGAAAACAAGTAAAATAATTAAAAAAAAACTTTTTCGTAGACATGTACGGACCGCGATTTCTTTTTCCTACTCCAAAACCTTCCCCAAAAAAGAAAGAAGGTGCCCAGCTGTGGGACGTACCTTAATTTATAAAATCATTAATATTTTGTTCAACATATCGTTCTTGAATATCGCGATATTTGACGGTATTTAAGTTCACATCGGAAACCCATATCAGACTGTAGGGAAATTAGTCATCTGGTCACTTACCTACTACGAACTGCTAACAATTGAATATATGAACTCTTACTGTACTGTACTGTAGTGAAAGCATGCCAAATACTTTGCGAAAATTTATTATATTAGGTGCCTATAAAATCGCTGATGTATGGGAACATTTAATTAAAAAGAAACGTTATTTAATCAAAATATTTGCCAACACTATTAACAAAATCTTGCCATTTTATGAACAGTTTGTTTAAGAATCAATTCAGTTTGAGAATCGATGAGCTCATTGATGTTTTTTTTAATGATTCTTTGGAACTAGTTTATTTGGCTATCAAAATGTCATCTTTACTTTGAAAAACTTGAAAAAAAACCTTCCGACCCGCTTAACGTATTCAAGTAATCATAACGTAAATTAAGGTTAAGTATAGAAGAGCGTTCGACAGGGCGAAGCGGTCGGTGCATGACAAACACAAGCCCTTCGACTAACGACTACCGAAAAGAGCAGAGCCAGGCCCCATCACACCTGTTCCGACGGCGGTTCTCTTACTCATCTATGGAACGCAAAACCTGAGTTCGATAAAGCTGTGAAAGCCAAAACGCTAAAATCGTTAACATTATAGAAACTAGATCGAGTGCTCTAGGTTGCGAGCTAAATATATATGTTACAGTTATTAAAACTCTTTAACCCTAACTGAAAAATTTAAATAGAATAAAGAAAATAAAAACTTTTATTAACTAAAGGCTGGTTTATCAAAATATTTGATTATATTTAACACAACATAAATAAAAATTACGGTATTAATAAAATAGTTAAATTGTTTCTCTTTTTAATTAAGGCAGCTTTTAATTTATTTGATAAATAACTTTTATCTGAGAATCAGGAAATGGGCCCTAAGTCAATAAACTTAAATTTAACGACCGCGGACAGAAATGTAAAATCATTCCGCAATTTTTATCTAGCATAACATAATTTTTATCTAGCATATCTATCAGTGAATGGCCAGTAGAGACTTCTAATACGGTTAGGACCAGAATCATGCTTTAAAGCAATCTATGTGGGAAACCTATAATCTAGACTGTTGTTGTGATGTATTGTAGGCCCGTAAAATATAATAATAGAAAAGAAATTGTTAAAGGTCCCAATAATGCAATATATCCATATAAATATTTGGAATTGAATGAAACTGTTGTACTATAAAGTAAAAGTGTCAATTGTAACAAGTGCGCATATAAAAATGTACAGTGCTATGTGAAACTGAGAATCCAACATAAAAACAATATTAAAAATAATGAAAATTATTGTGTAATACAAATATCAAGATGGGAAGAAGAAACGTAAGCATGATGCGGTTAGGGCGATGCGTGGCCTTTCTGGCCGCTGCAGCATTCCTTTTGCCGTTCACCATCTTACTTATGGTGTTCGACCAACAGTACAACTTCACTTACAATACCAAACGTGTCTTCTATCAAGAGGTAAGTGTTTTATTTATTTCATAAAATTAAGAAGTTACCTAACATTACTTTTCCTTTTTAATCGTTGGTCTTTACAAATCCATGATAAAAACACCTTAAGTATGTTATTTCATGTTCTTTACTTCATAGTGATCATTATCTATGGTTAATCATTATCTATTTATGGCATAATTTAGGATTGCATTACAAAAAAAATTCTTAAAGCTTTCTAGAAGCATACTATTATTAGACCTTACATTCACGGTGCTTGAATTAACTTTTTTGAACTTTATTATTAAATTTTATATTATGTGTTATTTTTTGAATATTGTAGCCTTAGAGTATGTACACGTACAGAACCATTTATGTATACTCAAGATAATGATTTTAACACATTGTAGGGCACAAAATGTTAAGTCAGTTATATTCTGTTACAATAACACCTTTTAGTTTTAATAGGTTTGGGTTGGTTATGTGTTTCGTTAAAAATAAAACAAATATCATGATAGACAGGATATCCGAAAAGTGATTGCGTGTAAATTAGATACTTGTGATTCAACAACAAGGACTTTGATACGACATTTCTTCGCGAAAATTTCAAACGTGATTGGAAAAACTATACACGCTGTGGACGTAATTTCACGTGATACTCCTACATTTAAATCCTGAACTAAGACTTTGGATTAAGCGGTACCGCCTTTCGAAAGTGTCGAATACATTTCAATATTTCTTCTTTTACAGAGCGACTTCTATAAAATAAACGGGACGCTATACGCGCCCGCATTCACGATAACAACCACTAGTGTACGGACCCAGGTAATTAATAAATAATTTCAAATTGACACCTAACTTGAAGCTAAATTTGCACCTGCGCTTCACTAACTCGTACTAACAAAGGTCTGGAGACGACTTTGCACGGAGTTCATGTTTTGTTTAAAACCTGCTTTTGATGTTTGTTGTATTTAAGATCTAAAAAAAACTATTCAGTAAATTATTTGTTGGTTGTATAAGAAAAGATGTTTAATCTCAATTTTTTGTCGACTGGCATATGAATTTATTCCAATAATAGATATTGGAAACCGTAACATTTTTCCGGAGACTTACATATCACATGCAAACCCAAGGTCATCAGTCGCAAAGTTTTGACTTAGAAGTCGCTTTGTATGAAAACTACATTGTTATCTACTTCGAATTAAATATTATAAGGAAGCAGGAAGGTTTGTAATTTTGGATCAAGTGTACGAGGAATGAAAATAATTCAATTTTTTTTTCTGATAACTTTCAAAACTATGTTTATTACGAAGTAAACAAACTTTAACAAATCGCATATATTTTTATAAATAATTATATCATAATTAAAAATCAAAGTTACAATACCTAAAAACTTATTTTAGTACGTATAAAGGTAACCTTTCTTCTTAAAATAATTATAAATATTAAACTAGACATAACTGTAACTATATCTAACATTATACTACTAATCTATTCTCTATATGGTGATTTTAGTACTATCGTGTCTTTTCATTAATTTAACACGTGTATGTAATAAAATCAAAACTCACTGAGAATAAGTCCCAAATAGTTGCGCCATTTACTCTTTGTTAGTTTGTAAAATTAATAGGCCTATCTTTCAGAGACTTCGACTTATTAGATGCGTTATCAATGTAAGTCCATAATATACAGTTAATGTAAACACAAAAAATCACAGCAGATATTCTCAATAAACGTAATTTTTTTGTAACTAATTAATTCATGTTGTTTGTGATATTTCTAGTCTAAAGTTGTTGCTGGTTATGTATATCAGCTTTGTCCGACTTAAAAGAAGTTCTCATTTCGATTCGATCTTATATATTAATGTATGTTACGCAATAATTTCAACATTAGTCAACTGATTTTATTGATTCCGATATTGTAGAACACACTATAACACAAAATATAGACATAAATTTAGACAGATTCGACAATTATTTGAAATCGAAGAGGATGACAGCAGAACCAAAAGCGATACATCTAGACAACGTAAATCTTGGTAATAAAATTGAAACCTTTTCCCATCGACTATACTAAAAGTTTTAACGTCACTCTTTTATAGTATTATATATAAATAAAGCCATAGTTTTAGTTGTGTTGGGACGTGGAACTGATTTACTTAATTCGATTCTACGTGGTGGAGCCATCCCGCTGCTATGGTTGTAGCACGAATGGGTCGACTCGACCCGGGAAATACCACGCTCTCACAGAATACCAGCTTAAAATAGCAGCTCAATGTTGCAGTGTTTCATATGGTGATTGTAGAGAACCGCATACCCTTTTTATTGGACACGAGCCATTCCATCTTAGTCCTCATCGGTGACAACACATCTGCATTTTAATTCCCAATCGTGGATGGACTTATTCTATAAAAAAAGTGAATTTAAAAAGCAGATAATTAAGCATATTGAGATAATTAAGTCTATTTTTGCGTTCATGTGATTGCTCGCCTTGATTTAATATCAGATTAATATTAATGTTACCAGCGACAATTAAATTTTTAGTTAAATCAATGGTTTAGTCAAATGTAACCAAATGGGCGGTGCATACCTGTTGTCGTACTTTTTTATTAAAATTCCGAAATTCCGCTCGAGACTAAATCTACTCGGGGCAAACGGAGCAATAACTCAAAGGCGCCCTCTGCCACGCTATCCGTGAATTTCTGCAACATCAGGGCACTTCCTTGAAACCTTAACGCCGTTCAATACTATCTGGAAATGGCAAAGCCGACCTTGCTCTTTCTAACCGAGATACAGGTGTCCTCTCCGGCTGATACTTCGTATATCTCCTACTCGGGGTACAAATTAGAACACTTCCTTGTGCCCCATGCTGGAGTTTGCGTGTACCTCAGAGAGGACATCTGTTATCGACGCCTCAGCAGCATTGAAGGTCAGACAGACCTGTCCATCTTATGGCTGCGAGTAGACAGCGACAAACATCTCCGCGTCTACGGGTGCCTCTATAGGTCCCATAGCCGCAATTTCGACACAGACCATCGACCACGTCCAAATGGCTACGGGCTCCGTGCTACAACAGGTCCCATCCGCAAAGATCGTGATGCTTAGTGATTTTAATGCCCATCACGCTGAATGGCTTGGTTCTCGTTTAACCCATCATGCGGGTAGATCTCTTGATTACTTTGCTTTGGCATATGGTCTGACACAACTGGTCGCTGGTGCAAAATTGCATTACGCCATGAACAAGAGTGCTACCGCCTAGCCTGAGTTCTCGCATCGACGTCTCGGAATGGAAATACCAGCGCTCTTAAAAAGAAGTATAACTCCGCCTCCAGATCCTATAAAAGTGTCATTGTCAAGGCAATATCAGAGCATATCGGCAGAATTGGCAAGAAACTAATTCGTCTTTCTTCGGGAACACGTGCATTATGGTCTCTCGCCAAGGCTATCCACTTCTGTCAGCCATCTCTCCCATCCTCTGCACAGGGAGGACGACTCACTAGCTCATGCCTCAAAGGACAAAGCCGATCTGCTGAGCTCTCTCTTTGCGTGCAACTCGACTCTTGATGACGGGGGGAACACACCGCCGTTACCCAACACTTGGTGCGCAGAGCACTCCTCTCCCTAGATGTCAACAAGTCGAGTGGGTCCTAATGGCGTCCTTCCTATTGTGCTGAAGACGTGTGCTCCAGAGTTGGCACCGGTTTTAACGCGTCTTTTCCGGTACTCCTACTCCATAGGCGTAATCCTGAAATCATGGAAGACAACTTTCGTGTACCTGGTCCCTAAAATAGGTAACCGCTCTGATCCGTCCAACTATAGGCCTATCGCCATCACTTCCTTGTTCTCTAAAATAATGGAGTCCATTATTAACAGCAAGCTAATGCGTTACCTTGAGAATCACCAGCTGATTAGTGATCTTCTGGTCTACCTAACTCATAAATGGGCGGAGGCAGTAGAGTCCAAGTGGGAGGCGTTGGCCGTTAGTTTAGACATAGCGAAGGCCTTCGATCGGGTTTGGTACAAAGCTTTCTTCCTATGGGATTCCCGAGAAATTGCAATGGCATGTGGATTTGCAATTGGATCACCAGTTTTCTTACAGATCTGAACATCAAGGTCTTAGTAAACGGTGCCGGCTCCGATTACAAGCCCATTAACACTGGTGTTCTACAAGACTGCGACTATCGCCAACGCTGTTTCTTCTGCATATCAATGGCATGTTGCAAACGAGTAACATTCATTGTTATGCGGACGACAGCACTGTTGATGCTTTATACACCAGCCGTGCCAATCATGAAATACTGTTCCCATCTCTTGGCTGGGGCTCCCCAGTGCCAGCCCCTTCCACTTGACCGCATCCAGCGCAGAGCGACTCGAATCGTCGATGACCGAATCCTTTCCGATCGGCTCGATCCATTGGCGCTACGAAGAGATGTTGCATCCCTTTGCATTTTCTTTCGCATTTACCACGGGGAGTGCTCTGAGAAATTGTTCGGATTAATCCCAGCCGCCAAATTTCACGAACACACATCGTGGGAGAACTCCAGATACCATCCACACCATCTGGATGATTGACGGTCCACCACTGTGCGATTTATAAGATGTTTTCTTCCTCGCACAACTTACTTGTGGAATCGATTACCACCAGTGATTTTTCCGGACCGATGCGACTTAGGGACCTTCAAGAAAAGAGCCTACTCCTTTTTAAAAGGCCGACCACGCATCTGCAATTCCCCTGGTACCCCTGGTGTTGCAGTTGTTCATGGGTAGCGGTAATCACTTACCATCGGGTGAGTCGTATGCTCGTTTGCCCCCTTTCCTATAAAAAAAATGATACGAGTAGAATACCTCGGTTCCAATAAAAAGGGTCTCTTTTATGTGAGATTTATGTGAGAGTGTTGACCTTGGAACATATTATGCTGATCTAAGGCATAGTCCTTCCCCAGTCTGGTCGACCTATTTTTGTTGCAAACAATATTTTGCTGCAGCGTAGCTCTACTCCATTACAAAGGTATGTAAATAAGGAACGGTAAAATACAAAATCAAACTATGTGCCGACGCCGAAGTAGAATTGGTATGCAAGAGCCAGCCTCAGGTCCGTGAAGTAGCGGTATTCGGGTTAGAAGCATAATGGAACAATAACCTGGGAATGACTTAACAATGGCGGTTAAAGTCTCACGACAAAAAATGCTCTACTCTCAAATTATAGTGCAAAAAACGCGAGAATAATTTTCGGTATGTTCCATACCAGCGATTGTAACTGGGAGCGCCTAGTTTTGTATCATTATGCTAATATGTTTTTGATTTACGCAACTCATTATGTGCCTTTTTCTACTACTATTGTAGTTTTTTTTTTATGAATTTCAAGATACCATTGAGCTGATTCAACAAAGACGCTAAAACGTAATAGGAGTTACTTAAATTGGCTTTTATTTCAGTCATTTCAATGCATTTGGACTAATGAATTAGTTTGATTTACGTCTGTCTGATTTATGTCTGTCAGCTGATCACAGATAAAACAGTTATGGAAAAGCTAAAAGCTAAAGAGTAAGTTAAAGAGAAGAGTCCGATTTGCTATTCCAATGCTAATTGATGGACTCTACTAGAACTAGATTTCCTCACTTGAATATTCCTACACATCATTCGTCATCAGTCTGTAGAATTCCACTGCTGGTCATGTGCATCTCTGAGCATCCTCTTGCTTGGCGGGCAGATTAACGATGCAGTACAACATACACGCAACTTTGAGACTGCTTCCTTTCATCTGTATTTTCGTTTGGAAGTGAAGAAACGAGATGTTATATTCGTCATAATTTAATTTTTTGTGGATTTAAAACGCATGTAGAAAAAATAGAGCAAATTATACACGCGTGTCGTATCAGAAGAGGGTCAAAAATAATTGTACGTTATTTAGTTATTATCTCCACCTTTATCAATAACTGAGTAGTTAAAAAAAAAGAAAAAAACATTAAATTTTTAAAGACATTTATCATCATCATCATGATCATTATAGCACTAAACAATACCACTGCTGAACATATTTCTCCAAGGAACGCCAAAACACGGTCTTGACCGACCTGCATCCTTCGACTGCCTGCATGTCTTAGCAGATCATGTGTCTCTGTAAATATGACTAACAAGTAGACACAAGACGTTATTTTAAATAAAATCCTATAGCAAATATAATTAAAGACACTCCTGTAATATTTTTTTAAAGATACCACGTAAGCGGGGTTACTTATTCTTTATACATTATTCTCAAAAATTATCCATATAGATATAATTAAATAAATATTCAAAACGCTGTCCTGTAAAAGTAACATTTTACAGACGCATTAGGACAAAATGGATCTGCTGAGCTCTCTGTTTGCGTGCAACTCGACTCTTGATTACGGGGGGAACACACTGCCGACCATCCCGCGGTGTATTTATTGTACGTGTGTTAACACTTTATGTATACAAATTTTTATATCAATTTAAAAATTAAAAGCTCGTTTTAAAATAAAAGCTCGCTTTTATTTATGAATATCTTGTTATTATATTATAAACTATTAAATGTTACTCGTCAATACTCTGACAATTTTTTGTTTATTAAATTCTATTTCTTCCTAATCTTTAGCTCACAAATCACGGGCACCTTATGCAGAATGTGACTGCTGATTGGTATTTGTAAATCATTAAGCTTGATAACAGACCGTTTAATGAAAAGTATCCCGTTCATTTACTGAGCGCAAACAAGATAGAGGTAGCATGTAACTCTGATATTATCTACTGTTGGACTTATAATGTTTTGTATATTTCATATGCCTTTTATATCACTTTGTTTGATAATACTATCAATTAAAAGAACATTATAAACAAATATTAAAAATCACAGAGATATAAAATCTATGGCACTTTTGAAGTTATTGTAGAAGCAAACATTATGAGTTTACTATTGACTTCAAATTACGCTGAACCGAAGAGATGTGATATAACAAAATGCAATATTCACAAATTTTTTTAAAGAATAAAAAGCTTTGAAAAAATTCAATAAAATAATTGTTTCTATTCTATTTAAATATTAAATTAACATATTATACAATAAATAACTAGAAACACTTAATATACTTACGAATTTCTAAATTTCACATGATGAAGAAATGAAAATATTATTTCAATTTCAATGATTAAAATATTTTGATCAGTCAACATACCAAATACAATCAACATGTGTTAATTTTAAATATATTTTCGAAACTAATTAAACAAAAACATTATTAAAATTTCTCCAGATTCCAATCATCTCTCTCAAAATGATCTAGATTCTACGATCACGGTTTAACCCGACTGTGATTTAAATGTGACCCGTGCCATGATTTCTAATGACGGCTTGATACGTTTTCTATACAAGTGCAACTACTAATTACCTTTCAATTGACTACTTTAATTAGACAAAATAGTTCATTTATCGGTATGCACCCCACTTATGAATAAACAGGCAATTACGTAACTATAATTAGACCAAACAGTCCATCTGTCGGTATGCTTAACAGTTCATATTGTAAATTAACAGGGAGTCCCAGCGCTCTGTATGCTATGGTAATAAAATTATCATCATTTCAAGTGAAAACTTTAGTTTGAGCGAAACTTCGAGAAAATGGGAGGTATTAGACATTTCAATAATTTAACTAAACCTTGAGACATGAACTAATTATTAATTTATTGCTCATTAATTCTTTTAATTTTATATCAACTAAATTTTAACTTATTAACATACTACAAAAATGTGTACTATTGACGCAATCCTATCAGAATTGTTTTCTGTAAATCATATATTTTAACTGATGGACAAGCGAAAACAATTCAACAAAATGATAAGTGGCTTCTGCAGTCCAGTCGAGAGAGTCGAGTGAGTGCGCAAACACAGGTGTACTTTCTATTCCTTCACTCTTACAGCCTTATGTGATTGCAATCCAATACGACCGGTTTGTTACTGAGAATTTCTTCTGTTTTGGCCCGCCCCGGGAGTCAAATCCCAGACCACATGAAATGCATTAGCGCATGCAACCACTAGACAAGTGAACATTCACAACTGACAACCTTATGTAATACCTACACAGAGTACATTAAATATACCGAAAAGTCGTAATGCTCTGTCGTTTATACTTATAATAATAATAATAATAATAGTCATTTATTTCAGGCTTTTTTACACCCACTTCAAATATCAATAAATATTAAATGTTAAAAACAAAATTAAAATATAATTATAAAGATAAAATAAATAAGATAAATAAAAGACAATTCAACTGTAATCAGTATACTACTACTCAGTTTCGTTTAGATTCGCTGATCGGAGTAACGATTATTCTACTGTTAAAACCCACTTCAAATATCAATAAATATTAAATGTTAAAAACAAAATTAAAATATAATTATAAGGATAAAATAAATAAGATAAATAAAAGACAATTCAACTGTAATCAGTATACTACTACTCAGTTTCGTTTAGATTCGCTGATCGGAGTAACGATTATTCTACTGTTAAACGAACAGAATACTATCCATGATAGTATTTCTATCATAAGCATCTGAATAAAAATAATTAAAAGCAACTTAAGTTGTATGTAAAGACGATATCTAATTTATTTTTAAATCGAGAGATATTAACTTAATACACTTCATGTTACAGACATAGGTCGTTGATCTGACAAGTATAATTTTTTTTAAAAGATAGAGAACCAAGATTAAAATCCATTAATCGTTCATTAACATTTTTTGGTATGGATTTTATGCAACATGATGTTGCATAAAATCCATTAAATTGACATTACTAATTCGATTGGTTCGATTCCCACCGGCACCAACGAAATTGTTCATTGCAATTTTAAGTGCTGATTTACCATGTGCTCAATGGTGAAGGAAAAAATCGTGAAGAAACCCGCATGTATGAAAAAAAAGAAAAAAACATCGAAGACAATATGAAGTTCGCCACCATGTATTGGGGCAGCGCGGCGGACATTTCCTCTAAGAAATGAGACGATGCCTGTGCTCAGCAGTGGGACATATATAGGCTGTTGTAACTTTAATTTTTAATAATAAAAATATTTAATCGCTTATAGCACATTGAATTTTGAATAAAACTATTTTTTACGGATTTTATCGCGTTTAATTTACTATTTTAATTACCGACGTTTCGGGTGCTTTACAACAGCCCATGGTCACAGGACAGGGACTGAGATGTTTGACGTCCCGATGTCACAGTTAGCCCGGCTACCTTCAGTTTTTTAATATTAATTTTTCGATTTACGCAGAATGTCTGTTTTTCAATATTAATTTTTGATTCGATTTACGCAGAATTTAAAGAATAGTTTTATTCAATGTGCAGTGTTCGAGTAAATATAAGAAATGATTACTAATTGAATTTGTTTCTTTTGATTTTAATTACTTACTGATTTCTTTTTATAGAAACATAAACTAAAGCATAGTGATGATTCGTCATCATTAGCATCATCATAACAACGTATCAAAGTCCACCGGTGAATAGGCCTCTCCATAGATTGCCTCACAGCTCAAGCAACCAAAGTAGCCACGTTTGGCATGCGAGTTGGCAACCACGCTTTTTATTAGTTTCAGTTGTTCAGGAAGTTGATAATGACCTTGTTTGAGTTTCCCTCTGTCGCCGCTTGCGACACCCACTCGACGACATAACGTAGTGGATTCTCTTGCACGGCCACTACACGGTTATTAATATACGATATATATAGTATTTTATTAATTATGGCATTAGTTTAATCATATAAGAACTAGGCTTGCGAATTATGAGTTACTACGTACACAAAAAAAAACGTTTGTTATAGTAATAGTGACTGGCCTGTTGGTCTAGTGGTTAGTGACCCTGACTGCTATGCCGGAGGTCGTGGGTTCGATTCCCACCCAGGACAAATGTTTGTGTGATGAGCACGATCATTTGTTCTGTGTCTGGGTGTAATTTATCTATAATATGTATGTATTTAGAAATATATAAGTATGTTTATCAGTTGTCTAGTACCCATAACACAAGCTCTGCTTAGCTTGGGACTAGATGGCGTTGTTTGATAGTTGTGAAATATTATGGAATATTATTAAAAATAGGTAATTTTCATATTTCGCCGTGGAGGTGTTTTATAAACATAAACTGCACGTGGACAAAAATCTAGACCCGAAATAATTATTTGTAAACCGTACAAATACTTGCTCGAATGCTTAGTCACTCACTGCGCCATCTAACTTGTACCACGGAATAAATAATAGTACTACGCACTTGAACTCTCTTTGCTACATTACCCTAACTCTGTTTACATACAAGTTGTACACTATATCCATAAACACACTTCAATATCGTAGCGTTTATTACTGCTGTCAGCAGCGATCGTTATGAAGGTTGTTAGTTACTCGTGATAGGTTTTTCACATAGAACATGTTTACGATTTATACGATTAGTTATTTATTTACCTTGGCTCAATATAAAGCGGAATTTAATTATCAGGCTATTTATATTTTGTACTTATTATTAAAATTTTACCTTGACTTAGTCGCCTACTTCACGCGTTTGCAGCCGGTTGAACTTAAGTGTATTCGATTTAGGAAGAATTGGAGTAGTGCCTTATTCATGGTACGGGTAATGTAAGAGGAAAAATAAATCTAGATTTACTTAGGCTTATATAGAACTATCCATGTTTTTTGGGCAAAATCCACACAATCAACATATTATGTAAAAGTCCGCGGCTTTTTGGTGGCACTTGGGCGACACCTTAATCTACTGTCGCCTATCGTTTATAGAACATAATTATTTTTATTATTATTTAAACTACTAAACCTAGTTTTAACCGTATGCAAAAGGCTACACTTACTTTTAAACATAAATAATTCGAATACAACTAGGCAATCGACTGCGGTTATAACCGGCTAAACCCTAAAAGTCGAATAAATAAAATATTAATTATTAATAATATTATCCGTCGTATTACCGAATCATTAGTCACTTTCCAACATAAACATGAAGAAATGGGATCGTGGACACAAATCATACCACATAAATTATAACAGGCAAAATAGTTTTTCTTTCTTATGAATAAGTCGCGTCGTCGGTTTGTGCCCGCATATTACATACGTCAATATGTTGCTGCGCCCCAAGCGTATCCTCTTGTGGGCTCTTATTACATCCGTTTTGGTTCCTAGCAGATAGCAGTATCATCTACATAGACTTTTGAAACTTCCACAAAGAGCGATGTATCACTGCACATTGGTCGGTTATGTCTTATTATATGTCGTAAGTCATGATGAATATACATATATACACAGCCCGAAAATACAGAGTCTAAAGAGCAGCGAGCTACTCGAAGCAAGTTTAGCCAAAAAATATGGGTTCAGATGGAAGATTGTGAATAGAGTGATACCCTACCTACACAATTACTAACCCAGTATGCTATAAGTACTGCCGCCTCTAACGACATGCTAGGCAAGTAACACAGTTGGCACATTCTGTTTTGCTATAAATTCCACGTACAAAAAACAACATGGGACTATGAAGATTTTTTTTTTTTTTTTTTTTTATAAGATAAGGGTGACAAACGAGCACACAGTCCACCTGATGGTAAGTGGTTGCTGCGGCCCATAGACATCTACATCTATCCTCGCTTGCGAATCAAAATGCAGATGCGTTGTCACCCGTGAGGACTAAGATGGAATGCCTCATTTCCAGTAAAAAGGGCCTCCGGCCACCTGCACTCACCAAGCGAAACGCAGAGGTAAACCTCTACTTCACGCTGGTATTCTGTGAGGTCGTGGTACCACCCCGGATCGAGCCGGCCCATCCGTGCGACAGCGAAAGCTGCGCGTGGCTCTACCACTGATAAAAAGATATTTCAAGTAATGAGCTATTTGCTGCATTCTAAGGATAGAAATATATTTAACAATAGATTTATTAATCAGTCGCCAAAGCCTTGCTTTGTCCCTGTTTCTGATTTCTATAAATGTTACGCCGTCACGCATTATGTGTTCTCTTTGGTCAAAGTCAATTGGGGCCCTAAATAATAAATTTTTAAATCGGGTAATGAAAATTTCCGACCGGACAGTTATTGCTAAATGGCGCTAAACGTAGGAAAATAATATGCTAATCGCATCTATTTAATATTAATATTTCAACACAAAAATATAATTAAATGATAAGGAAGTAATATTAGTGCTAATATTGTGTTTCTAAGTTTAATCTAGAACAAACTACAAACATTTCAAATTAGTTTTGTATAAAAATAACGAAAACCAATCAGAAATGCGCAAATAACCAACATCAATCAAAAATGCGCTAATAAAAATTCTCCGAAGACCTCGCAAACTTTTTACCCGTCTTTTTATATAATCGATGAATAAAAGGTAGTAAAGGTAACGACTCGCTGGGTCGCATGACTTGACAAAAACTGAAGACCGGTATAGCCGCAAGCCCGCTTACCTTATTACAGGGCATCGATGAATAACGACTTGCCTTGACACTGCGGTGCGATTTCTTCCGCGCCATCAGCATTTTGCAATCGTGGAACTAAATAATGCAGTGCTAAACCTCCAATTGTTTATTTAAGAAATCATTTATTAGAAAACTTTTTAACTTCGAGGATTTTTATCGTTTTTATTTTTTACGTTACTTTGTATGAAACATTACTTTTTAGGATAACATTAGTTTTGCAAGTATTGATTATTTTTCTAACACAAATATGAATGCTAAGTTGCTAAGTCTGAAATAAACGATTGATTGATTAATATTATACAGGAAAAAAATTATCATAGTATGATCGGCGCCTAACATTTTAAATACACCATATTTATAACAAACTTGCGTAAGACAACTGAATTACTAAAAAATACCGAGTTATATGTACTACGTACTAGAGAAGCTATTCCAAACAAAAATTGTGCGCTACTCTATGTCTTCGCGCATGCGCGGGTGATAGTAGAGTCGCGTATCCGCGAAGACTTTAATTTAATGTAAAATAAAATATAAAAATAAATAGAAGAATTTAATATAAAATACTTTTATTTTAATCTAAGCAAACATATTTCTAAATAAAATGTAATAATACTCATCTTATGAAATTCACAAATCTGCAATTTACGCAATATTTAGTTTAGTGTAAGGATTGCAGTACAGTTCAGTTGAACACAGTCAATGTTCGGAATGCGAAATCTAGTGCGTAGTACATATATATCGATGCTATAAAATCGTGGCAAGAACATGCCAAATACCTATGGCATGCATCAAACGACATTAATTCGAAGTAAATGAAGTACCGGCTACATTATGCTAAAGTGGAAACTTAATCAGGACATAAAGCAGATGATATAGCGATAAAAGACTTAACATTATAAAGTATAAAGTAAAACCTAGTTATTTGGAATCCCATGGAAATTTTCTCTTATTTATTGATATAAAAGTTTCGTAGATAAATCGAATGACTACCATTTTAAAGAATTTAAATTACAAAGGTTGGTCGATATTACCAATAGAGCGAGAGGCTTTCCGATGTAAAAATATCGGACTTAAATTCTTTTAGCTATTGAAATTTCTTGCTTAACCATTGATTACTTAACCAAATTTTACTGCACCCAGGGTCCACAGCAACTCATTAAACCATGCTTAAGTGTTTTTTTATTTAGCCCAGCTTCAATAGCAAGATTAACCGTCGAAGTTCGGGTAATGTAATGAATTAAAGTATTTTATAATTAAAATGCAATATATACTGAGTGTGCGTATACATTTAATTTCATACATATTAAATGTAGTTTTATTTGTAGATATATTAGATTGAATTTGAAAAAAGTATTTCTGCCACAGAGATTCATTGACAAAATAATAGAGGTTTTAAACTGCATAAGTATCGGAAATTAACAATATTTTTATTTATTAAAAACGAATGCATGACCACAATACCACCTGATAGAAAGAAGTTATGAAACCATAGATCCTATATCGCAACAAAAGACTTACCTTGAAGGCATCCAGATTGTAATCGGACGGAACATAAAATAAACTCTCACGCCTGTGCACCTGAGCGATAAGCCGAGACTATGGCCTACAATTTGACATGCACCTGATAAACCTCTCTTGCTTCTTTGATATTCATGTAGGATGTGAAAGAAGCGAGAGAGGTTCATCAGTTAATGCTCTTCATGCTCGTCGTTTAAGAGTACTCTTAATTCGGCCCAAATCCAATTAATCGCAAAATCGATAAACTTACGTCTAGGGCGTTACGTCAACAGTGGTAGAGCCACGCGACAACTTTTGCTGTCGCATTGATGGGCCGGCTCGAACCGGGGTGGTACCACGACCTCACAGAAAACCAGCGTGAAGTAGCGGTTTACCTCTGCATTTCGCTTGGTGAGTGCAGGTGGCCGGAGGCCCTTTTTACTGGAAATGAGACATTCCATCTTAGTCCTCACGGGTGACAACGCATCTACATTTTGATTTGTAACAGAGGATAGATGTAGATGTCTATGCGCCGCAGCAACCACTTACCATCAGGTGGCCTGTGTGCTCGTTTGTCACCCTTATCCTATAAAAAAAAGGGCGTTCCTTGTCTACTCTGCCACTCACTTCTGATAGATTTGCTTTGTTACTCTTTCCTCATTAATTTTTTACGTGTCCAAGGCACCAAAGGCTTCCTTTCTTTATCCTGGTCACAATAACTTGTGACCAGGATTAAGAAAGGAAGGTTGCAAACTACACTTTTCTCTTATTATATAATTTCTCACCCTATTCTTCAGGGTCAGCCCAAATATATTTCTGAATGACCGCATTTCTAAATCATTACAAAGCATTAATAAAATCCGTTTCTCACTAAAACCAGTGCCAGGTGTCAGTTAACCAGATTTCATTGTGTATTATAAATAGAAGTTGTTGAAGAAATCAGCGAAATATAAGCCTATGACTTTTATCTTGTTGCGTGTACAATTGACACCATTGTTTCTGTTTTTTCATATTGCTCTATACGTACACTATATTAATATCGCCGTCTTACTTCTACATTGACTATTCACTGTATGTAATATAAAATTGTAAAGGTAAGTTTAACATTAGCACTTTAAATTTATTTTCATTGCACATAGCTGTTAATTGTCTCTAAAGCTTTTTTGAACTCAAACTTCACCTTCAATAAACTTAACTTACGTGGTAGAGCCGTAGAGCCATGCTGCAGCTATATTAATAGCATAGTTGTAGCACGAATGGGTTGGCTCGACCGGGGAAAGACCACGCTCTGACATAATACCAGCGTAAAATATCAGCTTAACACTGCTGTGTTTTGTATGGTGTGTGTAGAGAACCGGAGACCTTTTTACTGGAAACGAGGCATTCCATCTTAGTCCTCACGGGTTACAACGCATCTGCATTTTGATTCGCAAACGAGGATAGATGTAGATGTCTATGGGCCACAGCAACCACTTACCATCAGGTGGACTGTGTGCTCGTTTGTTACCCTATCCTATAAAAAAAACGTATGATCTGGTTAAAAATATATTATGTGGAGTAAACCTAAAACCTTTGAAGTCGGTAGAAAATAATAGAACATTACAAATTGCATAGGATGGAAGGAATCATGTTTAGAGAAACTTCCATTGGATTAATATGTCATGTACGATAATAACTCTCTCAAACGAATAACTGGATGATTAGATATTTTTTCAATATTTCTATTTTAAAGAAGAATATTGTATCTTCTGTAAAAATTATCGAGTAATGGTTAAAACTACGAAATGCTCTGTGGGTTCAAATCCGCCATTTAGCTCCACTTGTAAATCTCTCCTAACTACGAGTACAAGCATTTTCAGATAAGCTAAGTTAGGGCAGTTAACGAAACTAAATCTTTAAAAAATATTATACATAAAATACACGTACAAATGTTTATTTTTTAATTCTATTTTAAATGATTGTGTTCTTTTTTTAATTTGTACAAACAGAACGAAATATAAACATTTTTACGAAATAAATCTGTAACTTATATTCCTTAATGTTAACGGCCACGGCCACAGTAATTATTTATAATTAATTATTATTAAAACCATGAAATAATTATCATTACATCGTCCTTATTTCCGAAAATAATATAAGAAAATCCTGATATATAATCAATATTTTCTTAGGAATAAAGCAATCGTAAATACATTAACATTAACAGTTACGGAGCAGAACAAGCCTCTACGGTGTTCCGGTCCAGAATCCAGAAAAATCACTAATTGGTCACATTTTAGTTTGGATTCTCATTTCCTCGACATTTTATTTTTAAATTTTGATATATTTATGCATCTTCGTGATATTTTCATCCAATAAATACTTGGTGACCGCGCTAATAGTTTACTCAAATCCCAGCCCGAGCCAACTTCTATGAAATTACAAATCATTGTTTTTCGGGTCTTTGTGTTGTGATTGCGTGTCGTGTTGTCGTCTTAAGAGAATATTTAGCTCTATTTTTTCCGTTATAGGTGACTATGGAAAATGCCAGAAGGATCATATGGCGTTCATTGATCTCGTTACGTCACGCCAAGCGAAAAATAGAGGCTGGTGACGAAAAGTGGCGTCAAGGCGAACTGATGATGATGATCTATAAATAATCCTACTCAAATATTACTCCGTAAATAAAATAAACATTAATATTCGTAATAAATGATTACTAGCAGTAAATTGTTTTTGTCAGACTTAGCATCGTTTGGTTACGTATACATTTGTTATTCAACACTATCTGAAGATAAATAAGCTATGCGAATGCAAGATGAGCTCTTATTTGCGTTTGCGGAATGCTATAAAATTCACACATATTTTTATAAAATAAGGGTGACAAACGAGCACATAGTCCACCTTATGATAAGTTGATATCATAGACATATATTCTCGATTAAGAATCAAAATGCAGATGCGTTTGTCACCGCAAGGAACGAATGCTTCGTTACCTGTAAAAAGGATCTCCGGTTCTTTACACACACCACCATATTAATAAGTAGTCTGCTTTTTTACGTTGGTAATCAGTGAAAGCGTGATCCTACTCTGATCAAGCCGATCCATTCGTGTTGCTGCTATGCCTATAGCTAGCATTGCTGCTGCATGGTTATACCACATTAAAAAAAATAAAAAAGTAAAATATTTGCAATCGATGCAAATAGTAACGAAGATTTTCTTGTTTTCTGATATAATAATTACGTTGTAGTCCAAACTGGCGACAGTTCCACACCGGTGGAATCTCAATACGTCTGGTACTGATATCACAAATCGGTCTACCAAGTTTGGCGATGGAGGTCGATTCTCCTTACTAATAGAGGCTTCTTATAAATAATATAATCTTTCTAAATAGAGGCTCTCGTCGAATATAGACCTTTTAGAGACAAAGAAAGATGAATCCAAACAGAGAATTTTCTAGAACTGGAAGATTAAATGGCGTAAAACGACGTACAACAACAGACTCTATTTAAGACATATGCGAATTTTCGTCAACGGCTTTGAAGTTACGCTATCATGTAGTGACAGCGTAAGAGAATCCACTACCTCATGTCGTCCCGTAGGTGTCGTTAGAGGCAAGGAGGGAAATGAAATAGGAACGGTAGAATACCAGCATAAAATAGCAGCTTAATGCTGCTGTGTTTCGTATGGTGAGTTTAGAAAACCGGAGACCCTTTTTACTGGAAAAGAGGTATTCTATCTTAGTCCTCATGGCTGACAACGCATCTGACAAAATCGAGCGGTTTTTGAAGACGACGACGACGGTACGATACTTACGAACCTGGGTACGAATACCGGCTGATGCTTTCATTTATACAGCGATAAATTTAGCTCATGCTTTGTAAATATCACACATATGTATTTTATAATATAAAAAATTTTTGACGGTAAAACCTTCACGAGTATCTTTTTGTAATCTAATTACGAGTTCGAATATAATTTGAGGAAATACGAGATGTTCATCTCGCTTGTCAAGCAATCACTCACATCCTTCAGTGGACTATTTACTAGATAATGAAAAAAAAAACAAGCTGAAAAAATAAGAACGAAAAGTAACCAAAACCTTTTATACATTTTCATTATTTTATGATAATAAGCGTCATGTGACAAAACTTGCGATAAACGCCCTGGAATACAAAATAAATGATAATTATTATCGTTACATCATTAAATATAATACTAATTATTGTTTCTATGCCTACTGAGATTCGGGAGTATTTACAAAGACTTAACGACAAGGCGTCAAACATTGGCAATAAAGTTTTATCTTTTATCGCGATCGCTAAACCAATTTAGCAGAACAACACGCTATTTAATTCCGTTATAATTACACTTCACCCACATGTTAGCAGCCGGCAGGAAAAGCCAGAAGCCTAATACTGAAAACTACGCCTTAAACGTTAACTGTTTAGCGGTAAATTTTCTTTATATTATCTTAATTACAGAATGTCTCCTTTTTGCCACGACAAAACCGTTTTAATTTTAATGAAAATTTAATGAGGTATTCATTATGTAATTAAGAGTCCGATGGCATATGATTGCTCGAAATTTGTACTTTTTTACATATTGAACAACAAACAAAATACATGCTAGAGCCGTGTGTATTAGCATATTATGGCTATCGCACGAATAGTTCGATTCGATCGGGAAAGGACCACGCTAACGCAGAATAACGCCAGCAGTGTGAAATAGCAAATAGTTTTATAAAGACTCTTTTTAAAAGAGTGTCAAGAGCCAAAAAATATTTGTATTTTTGACTCTTGACATTGACACAAACATATTTATATTTACGAGGCGTTCTATTTTAGTCTGCAGGATAATAACGCATTTTGCAATTGATTCTTAATCAAGGATAGATGTTGGTGACGTTAGAACACGCATCCACTTACCAGGAGGACTGTTAGATCGTAAAAAAGTTCACCGCTGAACATAGGCCTTCACCATAGATTGCCTCATGGTGGGGAAATGTGCTATAGTTGCCAAGTAGACAGGTTGCAACCGCAGTTTTTTAGTCAATTAGGAAGACGCTGTGACTCATCTCCTGGTTTGCTCTGTCGCCTCTTACGGTACCACAGGATGATATGGGATAGTGTATATTACACCTCCACTCCACGGTGATACTACCACTATTCGCTAATACTTCAATAAAAAATAAAAAGTAGAAACTGAAGGTACAAGGTTTTTATACGTGGTAGAGCCATGATGCAGCTATATTAATAGTATAGTTGTAGTACGAATGGGTCAGCTCGACCGGGGAAGCACCACGCTCTCACAGAAGACCAGCGTAAAATGGTAGCTTGACGCTGCTGTGTTTCGTATGATGAGTGTAGAGAACCGGAGACCCATTTTCGTGGAAGAGAGGCATTCCATCTTAGTCCTCACGGTTGACGACGCATCTGCATTTTGATTCTTTATTGAGGATAAATGTAGATGTCACAGCAACCACTTACCATCAGGTAGACTGTGTGCTTGTTTGTCACCCTATCCTATAAAAAAACTCTGCTCCACGGTGACACAACCACTACTCGGTAATACTTAAAAAGCAGACACTGAAGCTACACTCCCTCTCAATATTGTATTACGTATCATCTGGAGTTCTGAAATATTATTAACAATATTTAATAGTAATTAAATTATTATTAACAATATTTAGTAATAACTAAGAACTATAGTATCAACGACATCTGCGTAAAAAGTGGTAAATTTAAAAATTTTGTACAACCGACATCAATATAAAAAATCGTTTATTGGTAAGTTTTTGAAAACCACTCGACCGATTTTATTAAAATTTAAATAGAACTACCTGGGCAGTATACCCCCCTGAAACAAAAAAAAAGTTATCCAAATCGGTTCAGGCGTCTTCGAGTAATCGGTGAACATACATAAAAAAAAGATTTCGACGAATTGAGTACCTCCTCCTTTTTTTGACGTCGGTTGAAAATATGCACAGAACTCACTCTTATAAATAAAAATTGGATTCAAACCGCACAATTCTTTTAAGAACTCCGAGTGAACCTACCATTAGAGATAAGTAATAGACTACGTCTGGTGTGGAAAGCTTAATTAAAGTTGGCATTGGAAAATGAAACGTCATGTAATATAATGACACTAAAATATCGGTTCGATAATATTCGTTCGGACGTACCACACGAAATGGATAGTTGACATTATGTGTTTTAAAAAACTAGAAGAAATAAAGATTTCTTATATTTACGCGAACACTACACATTGAATAATACTACTTTTACAGATTGTTTCGCGTTCAATTAACGTATTTTTCTTATTTTTATTAATTTAGAGCGAATGAATTACTACCATTCGAAATGGTTGAATTACCACATTAATCTGAATATACGTATGCTCTTTTTATAGATGCAATGCATAAACGAATAATATAAAATTTATTAACATAAAACGTTAAGGCTAAGTAATTTAGCGTATCGACAATAGAGCGGATACCACGGTGACACGCGCAGGCTGCGCCTCGGAAGCCCAGTCGGCCGCATTTCCTGCATACGGCGATCAGCGAGCACTGTATTCAGACGGGAAATTGTTAATTCCACACTTAAAGATTTACTTTTTTGCTTTTTAATTTTTTTTACACTTATAACTATGTTAATTTATCTATATACATATAAATATAATTAAAAATAAAAATTTTGTACAACCGACTTCAATATAAATTATTAAGAATAACTCAAATACTATTGGCCAGAACTTGATCAAACTTATATGGGACCACATGTGAAGTATAAGCTTTCAAATAAAAAAGAATCATCGAAATCGGTTCACCCAGTAAAAAGTTATGAGGTAACACACATAAAAAAAACATACAGTCGAATTGAGTACCTGCTCCTTTTTGAAGTCGGTAGAAAATGAAGTGTGTGTCTGTAATATCGAAATAAATACCTTATATATTGAGATGGGGCTTATTTGCATGTCATTAAGACACAAACTATAATTATAATAATTAGACATACAAATAAAATGTGTGTGTGTGTGTGTGTGTGTGTGTGTGTGTGTGTGTGTGTGTGCGTGAGTGTGGGTGTGGGTGTGCGTCTGTATGTCTGTTTATCTGTCTGTCTGGACTAATCTTTGGAATGGCTGAAGCGATTGTATTGAAGCTTAACATACAGATAAAGAGTAATGCTAGGCTATATTTTATCCAAAAGACGTCAATTTTTTTTTTCAATGAGACAAGTATTGTAATATCTTTAATAATATTAAAAATCTAAATAACGCCACTTAAATAGATCCTACCCAGGTAAAGTCAGGGCGTGTCTCTATTAATGACATATTATAGAACTTATATATTTTGTTTAAATATTTATAAGTGCTATTATATCTATTTTAAGTAAGTATATTTTGATTGCCCAAACTTAACAAGGGAATATTATTTCCCAGAATCACCGATAAGCCGTGCTTGCAAGAAATATAGTTAGTTTAGAAGGAAATGTATGTGTGATGCGTCCTCACAACCTCGACAACATTTGTCCTGTACAACACAAAAACACACATAAAAAACATACAGTCGAATTGAGAACCGTCTCCTTTTTGAAGTCGCTAGAAAACCGCGTAGTGGTGGTGTAAAAATATCCACTACCGACAAGGTTATTTTGCAATAATTTAAAATTAAAATTTTGTACAGCCGACTTCAATATAAGTTATTATGAATAACTCAAAAACTATTGGTCTGACCTTGATCAAATTCATATGAAACCACATGAGAAGTATCAGCTTTCAAATAAAAAAAGAATCATCGAAATCGGTTCACCCAGTAAAAAGTTATGAGGTAACACACATAAAAAAAACATACAGTCGAATTGAGTACAGTCCTTTTTGGAAGTCGGCAGAATAACCGGCCGAAGATTCAGAATAAATAATATAGGCGAATGGTGAAAAAAAGTAATTAAAGAAATCTCAAACATTCTGTCCTTTTTATCTTTTAAATTCAAAATGTGTGGTAATGCATTATTTTAACTGATTTTACTGCTCACACACACATTCGTAAGGGTCGATCGGTAAGCGAAAACGTTGTTGCCCATAAATCACATTCAATTTGGGATAATTTCTAATAATAGAAGAAGCCGTATTTACTCGTATTTTCAAAAACTGCATTAACGATATATCTTCATTTATATATTGGAACTTAAGTTTAAAATTTGGCTACTTGAAAATAACCCTGAATACTCTTAGTTAATAGAATAATATTTTAATTGATATTAAGTGTTTTATTTAATTAAAGGTGAATTTAAACTTATAAATTGAGCAGTTTCTTATACGTACATAAATTCGTGATCAGTAAGAAATCTCTCTATATATATATATATATATATATATATATATATATATATATATATATATACATAAATATATAAATATATCAGAAAGACATCACGATAGCGTTAATTGTTAAAAATAGTAAAAGTGTGAGAGCGGATGTTCAACTTGCTCTCTTGCTTACGCTATTAATCATTTACAGTAATGAGACAGCGTAACGCCCTATACATTTAGTATAGAAAAATTACAGTTCGACCACAAAGCAACACGTCCCTGCCACAATCACACACCAGTGTAACGTGAGGTACGTAATTACATGATAACACCAAAATATGTACAGCAACAGCAACACTACTTAGCTCAATATAACACAGGGCAGCCTCTCAGCAACACCAATTTTCCTTGCCTGCACTAGAAGAATTACAACAACGAACAGAACCACGATATCTTAGCAATAGTAGAATAACTACACTCGTAGAACGATTTAAGACTTTAAGACTACTCTATTGTTCGTCTAAGTAGATACCAAGCTCTTACATACTTCCGACGCCAAGTAGCAGTGCTTGCACTTCTGTGTACTTTTTTTATAATTCTAAGCCAGCGCTTAACTACAATCCCACCTGATGGTAAGTGGTGATGTAGCCTAAGATGGTGAAGCGCACTGACTTAATAAAGCCTATTCACTCTTGCCTTGAAGACACCCCCATTGTAATTGTGTGGAAAGACAGATGCTACCAACTTATTCCACTCATTTGCTGTACGCATGATGAACGATGTAGCAAACCGTTTGGTTCGTATGCGTGGTAAGTCAACAAACGAAGAGACTGGCCGAACGTCTGGTTGTTCGATGGTGGAAGGGGGAGGGAGGAATTAAGTTATGCAATTCCTGCGCACACTCCAAAATACATCCTATAGAAATGGAAGGGGGAGGGAGGAATTAAGTTATGCAATTCCTGCGGACACTCCAAAATACATCCTATAGAAAAACGAAAAGCTGGCTACTTTGCGCCTGTGTTCGAGGCTGGTAAGATCTAGTGTATCGGATTGAAATGTAGGGGGAGAGTATTATTACAGGCTGTGAGGCAATCTTAGTCCTCAGAGGTGACAATGCATCTGTAACCTTCTTTGTTGTTGTTTGTTTAAAGTTGATTGCAGATATCCTTGACGATTAGATCATTTGTCACAACAGTTCAATTTTTTTTCTTTTATGTGGGTCGAACAAAGTTTAATAAAGTAGGCGTTAGGCTTTTATAACAGGAACAACGCACAATCACATCATAGCTTTAACAAAGCGACTATGTTAGAATAGACTTCGTGACACGAATTTTCAAACACAATACGAGCGTCTATCGGCAAGCTCTATAGAACATATGATCAAGGTCTGACCAATAGTTTTTGACTTATTCTTAATAATTTGTACTGAAGTCGGTTGTAAAATTTTTTAAATTTTATGTTCTAATAAGTAGCAATCGTTGCCAATTCGCCTACTGATCATTTTATAATAGCCACCGTATAAGAATTTCGATATAAAAATTTTTTACAACAGGCACCGATAAAACGGGCGACATAGTCGTATTGAACAGATACGATGATACGGTCACTGAACGCTTGAATACGGGCATGATACATTATTGCTACGTTCTAGTGATATGTTCTAATACGTTCACAAACCATTCACAGTATTGTTGTTGTAGTAGGCCGAGACTTTTAGCTTAACAATTGGTAAAATTAAAAAAAAAATTGTACAACCGACTTCAATATAACAACTTTGACAGAAATGAGGGTGTACCGTGGTATACTGAACACATCTGTGTACCCCTTTAGTAGTTACAGGCGTGATTTTATGTTGTGTGATTGCGTTAACAATGCATAGATATGCGATAGCATGATTTGCTGGCATTTATTGCAGAGTTCCGTTGTCTGTCTCCGAAACTCATTATTAGATTTTTACCAAATTTAAATGGGACCGTTTCGGCATTAAGCTTTTTCGAACAAAAAAGAATTTTGTAAATCCGTCTATATATGACTTATTTGTGCCCGAACATACATTAAAAAAATATAAAGACCCGAATTAAGAACCTGCTTTATTGAAGCCGGTTAAAATTAATAACATTTAGTATTGTATATTCCCAGTTGAACTGCAATATTAACAAATAGATACTCTTTAGTTCTTGTTTCTGTTGGGTTAGTTGTTTGTATAATTGTAAGTATTCATCATATTGTAATTTTGTTGATGAACCTTTAAATAAATAATTACTCTTTAAGATTGTTAACTCTTATCTTCTAGACGTGGTGTTAATAATTAGAAAGGCTTATGTCCAAGTTCCACGATGGCCCTCCAGAACATTTGATATATCGGAAATTTGAAATATTCTAAAATTAAACTCATAAAAGCCCTAAAAATAACCTTTGCTGTTATTCAACTGCCAAAAGACTAAAATACTAACGTCAGTGAATGCCTATTGTTATTTTAATTTCTAACAATGCTTTCTGAAATGCTAGGCTGATTAAGAATCCATTAGTGCTCCAGCCATACAATACAATATAATATAAAATATTTGTTTCCCTCTTCAAAACCTAAATTGAATGACAAAATGTTATAGGACAATATAGATTGTATTTTGCTTACAAAGCGCTACCCTTATAAGCTCTGTTTTCCATTTCCATTAACGTAAGGAACCTTAAAGTCCGATAGTCCCAATTTACGCCTCAACTAAAAGAAATTTTAAGTTACTTTAGCGAATTTAGCAAAAGAAAATGGAAAACTCCATAACGATTTTTTTCATAATATAAGAAAACTCGCTTTCTTTGTTTTATATAATGACGAAATCTATACAAATAAATAAAATTGAAGTGTCTGTTTGTAATATCAAAATTACAACGTTTTACTAAATGCATATGAAAGTATAAACAGTACTTATTACAAAAATACACTTTTAAAAATTTTGTCTGTCTGTCTGTCTGTTTGTTCCGGCTAAACTCCGAACGGCTGGACCGATTTTGACGGGACTTTCACTGGCAGATAGCCGATGTCATAAGGAGTAACTTAGGCTTCTTTTATTTTAGAAAAATAATTAGGGTTCCTCGCTAAAAAAACTAAAACCCTAAATTACACGCGGGCAAAGTCGCGGGGAACAAAGGAATTAATTAATTAATTGAAGTGTTTGTTTGAAGCTCGTACTCCAAACAAAAATAATTTGGGCATTCATTAATTCATAACGCTATTATCTGTACCAACTGGCGCTTAAAATAAAATCTATTTTCAGTTTCATCATTTCAATGCACAGAGACACAAAACCAACATGAAAGGCGTGGCGTTTATTGTCTGTTTGTTGCTAATTATACAATTGTTCTTCAAATCATCATGTCAGGGTTATTGTTATTAATATTAGACCTTCACTTGTATTTAGGACAAGTTAATACCGCTCAAATAGGTTATTAGAACGTTAAATTAATACTGAAAGTCATACTAATTATAACTCTGTTATTACTAGTATATTCGTGTTTTATAAGCATACAACATTTTATATTTACAACTAGCTGTTCCCCGCGACTTCGTTCGCGTGTTAGGGTTTTTATGTTTCTGCGCGGAACGCTGATTCTTTTTCTAAAATAAAAGTAGCCTATGTTACTCCTTATGAAATCAGCTATCTGCCAGTGAAAGTCCCGTCAAAATCGGTCCAGCCGTTTCGGAGATTACCCGGAACAAACAGACAGACAGACAGACAGACAAAAATTGTAAAAATTGTATTTTAGTTATAGGTATCGTATTTACTTTCATATGCATTTAATAAAAAACTGTAATTTTGACATTACAAACAGACGCTTCAATTTTATTTATTTGTATATGTATATAGATGTCTGACATCCTCTGTATTCGGCGTGTAATGCATCTGTACATCGTGAGGACCGTGTAACCTAGACTTGGTCCGCAATTCAATAAAAAATTATATTTTATTTTTGTATGGTGTCTCTGACACTGCATTCTAGCACATCTCTGGTCATATTGTATAATAGTTAAATAGGATGAGTACGTACGCTTACACTTGTGACACTATATAATATTTCCTACGCAATTGACCGATACCGATTATTCATTATCATCATTATCACTCTATCATTTATACAATACATTTGACTAAATATTTTTTTCTTAATTAATTTAAGATCCGTGGTTGTTCAGAGGCACGCGTGTAAATTTTACTCGAGCAACCCGGATTAGGCCTCAGGCCCCCAATTAAATTGTTAATTACAATTATAAAAAGGCTCTTATTCCTTATCTGTGTTTCGTTTTGTTTTAATATGGTGAACAGTAACCGTAGTATAGACAATTTTTTTAATAAAAATATTTTTGAGAAATATTTGTATATATTGACTGCTAATTTATTGATGTACCTTTTTAGACCTTTTACAACTACCCCCGTCGTGTGTCGTGCATTTTATATTTATTTATTTCAATAAGGTAGGTTTTGTTTTTGATATTCAATTAAATTTCTATTGTGATCCCATCGTCTAGGTGAGACGCATACTTTAAAACCTTAGCTATAATATATAAAGATATGCAATAAGCACAAATAATTAAGTCATTTCGGCCAGCCGTTCTCGAGTTATTTTGTAAACATTCTATTTTATACCACAGACGGCAAAGTTAAAATGTTTTCATTGGACTTTTTTTTATAATAATAAGTAGGTAATGCAAAACTTGAATAAAATCATCAGTTTTTATTCATTAGCGTTTCGTCTTAATGTTTGTATGAAAAATTAAAAAAATGATGTGTAAACTAATCTTTTCTTCACGTATTAGTTTAAAATAATATACCGAATTTAATGAGAGCCGGTATCATTCCATCTCGTCAGGAAGTAATTACGGAGTTTGTATACTTTATTATTGTACGCCAACCATGCCTTGCGGCAAATACAGCATCACCACTGACGATCTTGGATGATGCATCTTATGGGACGTCGATGTTACGAGCTTTTTTATAGTTCTAAGTATACAACCGATCTTTTGCAGTTTGGATACTCCACTAGCCATTTAGGAGGCACCGGTCGAATGCATTTCTGTAGTCTATCTCTATTCAGGCGCAAAGAAATTCCAACGGTTGAGTTTAACCTTGCCAATGACCGCGTCAATGAATAACCTTACCTAATCTAGCCGTATCTTGATTCCACGATTGACTATTGTTGACGAATATTAATATCTTATATAACTTTAACATCTTCAACAACTTTTATCTTTATACAGAGTTATTTTTCAAAGCGTAGCCAAATTTTAAACTTAAGTTCAAATATATAAATAGTGATATACCGTTTTTACATTTTTTTGAAAATACGATTAAATAAGGTATAAATACAGAGAAGCCTTTTGTATGAAATTATCCTAAATTGAATGTGATTTATGGGTAACAACGTTTTTGCCTACCGATTGACCCTTATGAATGTGTGCGTGCGCAGTAAAATCAGTCAAAATAATACATTACCATTACCACGCATTTTAAAACATAAAAGGACAGAAAGTTTGAGATTTTTTAAAATTAATTTCTGTTCACCATTTGCCTATATTACTTAATCTGAAACATCTCTGCAAATTTGGCCGGTTATTGCAAAATAGCCCTGTGTATAAAAATTACGTGTCACATTGTTTGTCCTCGATGAACTCCTAACCTACTGAACTGAACGGGTTTCAATGAAATTTTACACACTGGGTGCAGTTTGGTCCAACTTGAGAGATAGGATAGTTTTTATTTTATATAACTTGGGCAGTATTAATATCCTTCGTTGTTGCTTTTCTCCCTTCCACTGGCAACTTTACAACCGATGATCGCTATTTAAAAATCACTAATTTGATTTCTCGAACAAACATGTAATACTTAAACAAAAAACCCGCGACTCAGCAGTCATTTGTCTAATGAAGAGTAAAAAGAAGTGGAGCAAGCATGTGGATTAAAAAATAGCTTAGATTAGTAGAAAATAGTGTTGGCATGTTATCGACGCGTGAATAGCGTTTGCATGCACGATGTTGACGTATTGCGACAATATGCGGCTACGTAAGCCCTACTTAAAATACCAAACAGTTCCATCTTTTTTCTTAATGCTATATTGATGGTGTTTTATTTCAATTCCCAATAAAGACCGTTTTAAGAGCAACCCATCTGATGTGTATACTCGAAAGTCTGCGCTAGGCGGGTGAGTTGGTAAATACACAAGCGATATTATTATGCTATATATATATATATATATATATATATATATATATATATATATATATATATACTGCCAGTGTTGTTGTCTTTTATTTTAGTCTACGACATTTTAGAACATACTGCCTAAACTAGTTCGCCTTCCTTCGGGAACCCATGCATTCTGGTCTCTCGCCAAGGCTGTCCAAGGGAATTTCTGTAAGCCATCACTACCATCTCTGCACAGGGAGGACGACTTACTGGCCCAAGCCGCAAAAGACAAAGTCGACCTTTTAGGCTCCCTTTTTGCGTTCAACTAGACTCTTGATGACGGGGGGAAAACACCGCCGACCATCCCTCGGTGTGCGTGCTCCATGCCGGATGTGCTGTTCTCACAGCACTCGGTTCGCAAAGCACTCCTCTCCCAGAAGTCGAGTGGGCCTGACGGAATTGTCTCTTTTCCGGTACTCCTACTCCCAAAGCATAGTCCCGAATTCATGGAAGACAGCCTTTGTCCACCCGATCCCTAAAAAGGGCGACCGGGAAAATATTTACACACACACACACACACACACACGCGCGCGCGCGCGCGCACACGCACACACACACGCACACGCACACGCACGCACGCACACACACACACACACACACACACACACATGCACACACGCACGCACACACGCATACACACACGCACGCACACGCACACACTAGCACACACACGCACACACACGCACACTCACGCGCACACACGCACACACACGCACGCACACGCACGCACACGCACGCACACGCACGCACACGCACGCACACGCGTGCGCGCACACACACACACACACACACACACACACACACACACACACACACACACACGCACCCCCACACACACACACACACACACACATACACACACACACGCACACACAAAAGGACTCAGGTCGTTCTCAAACAATAACCTCATGATCGTATAAATAAATGAAATATAAGACAATAAAACATCCTCCATTCGCCATACCACTCATGTCGCTCGATAAATATACTATTTATCGAGCGACATGAGTAGACGCTTGGAACGCTTTATTTGTGTAAGCTATGCATTTGATGGAATTACTTTTCACGTGTTCAGCACATTTTCTTCATAGCCGCTTTAAGTCAGCAACACGCAACCATCACGTTGTTACGTAAAATGACATCGCATACACAGTTATCTAAATGTTAAGTGAACATATTTACTGAAGCTGAGTTAATATACATCATGACTGCTTAAAACAAACTTTTCGTCCCTTTTCTGCTGCATAGGTAGGTACATATTTGTCCAGGACGATGTAAGCGTACGTATGTACATTCGGTGGACAAAAACTTACTTTATTTGAAACGTTTTTGCTTATTATCAGGAAGTAGAGATCTAATTCAATAATTTGCCTTTCATATTATCGAAAATATTATTTTGAAAAAAGAGAACTCGAAAGAAGAAAATTTTAATTTTAATTTTAAATATATAATATTCTTTTTTTACTTGAATAATTTTTATATATAAAAAGTACATGTCACATTGTTTCTCCGCGATGAACTCCTAAACTACTGAACTGATTTTAATGAAATTTTGCACACTGTTCAGTTTGGTCCAACTTGAGAGATAGGATAGTTCTTATCCCGATAGGTGTCGTTCAATTTTATTTTTGCAGTTTTTTTAGGAAATTAAATGGTTGTCGGAAAGGGCAGAACAATGTCTGCCTGGTCAGCTAGTAATATTATATAGAATTTTTAAAATCCATTCCATTAAGAATTTAATTGAGTATTTAATGTATGTGCATATTTTTTTATGAAGTATTAAACATTGCGCGTCAATATCGTGTCTAAAATACGATATTTTATCCAACCTGTGGCTTTAAGCACTCTACAATATAATTCCACCAAATATACGTAACCATAGCGCCGGTCGGAAATCTACCATAAAATATTTATAGCTTCTAATTTGGTTTTACATTAGGTCATAATTTTTCATAATAAGCTCCGAAATCATATATTTAAAATATTACACAAAGCAACTTACGCTGCAATTTACAGATGTTAATCATTCATATGAAATGGGTCTATTCCAGCCATTCTATAAAAAATAAAATATTTTTTTATAGAATGGGTGGAATGTTGATTAAAAGTAAAATAGAAAACAAGTAAATATACAAAACGTAAATATTCATAAACCAATCATACTTTAAAATTTTTGAAATTGTTTTAAGGTTGCCTAAATCAACAGGTATTTTATTAACACTTCTAAAGAAATCGTTCAAATTATGATGAACAGAAAATGACGGTTACGAGGCCTTTTAATATTATAGTAATGAAAGATTAATGAAAGAGAAATCTTTCATTATTGATATTATACCGATATGCCGACGATATAGTCCTCATGGCAGAATCGCTGGAAGACTATGCTCAATGAATAGTGTCTCCGAAGCTCCCAACGGACCTAACCTCCATGTCACACCTATGCCGGTAGTTGTTGGGAGCACTAAGCTCGAAGTTGTTGACGAGTATGTTTATCTGGGACAAATAGTTCGACTAGGTAAGTCCAACTTGGACGGATTCAACTGAGCTGGGTAGCGTTCGGGAAATTACGACACATATTCTCGTCAGGCATGCCTCAAAACCTCAAAACTAGATTGTACAACCAGTGCGTGTTGCCAGTGATGACCTATAGATCCGAGACGTGGTCCTTCACTGCTAGTCGTATGAGGAAGCTCAAAGTCGCTCCGCGAGCTATGGAGAGGGCTGTGCTCAGGGTTTCGATAGATTTAACGCCATAGACTTAAAAACGAGGATGTCCGCAGTAGAACCAGAGTAACCAACATAGCCCAACGGATTACTAAGCTGAAGTGACAATGGGCCGGCCATATAACTTGAGGAACCGACAATCGATGGGGAAGAAAGGTTCTCGAGTTGCAACCTCGTTACAACAGGCGAAGTGTAGGGCGTCCCCTCACTATATGGAGTGACGGCCTGGTAAGACATGCAGGAAGTCAACGGATGCAGGTGGCCCGGGAACGTGCTTTGTGGCGTTCCTTGGGGGAGGCTTATGTTCAGCAGTGGACTTGTGAAGGGCTGTAATGATGATGATGATGATATTGATATTATTTTAAGCTAATCATGTCGTTGTTAATAATAATATAAAGGAACTAGCGCACTAAAAGATATTGTGAACCCTGACATATTCGTATGAAAACGAAATGCTGAAATGAAATAAGGAGACACAAACTAAAAGCTAAATAAAACTTAATTAATAAGTTCGAAGCTTACGTTCACAACTTATATCATCACGTATAATTAGTTTAAATATTTTTGTGACCTTTACAATGTATTAACTATGACACTGGGACGTCCGACACCTCAGTCCCCCAACGACACTCCCCCCCCCCCCTCCCCGTGACCATGGGTGCTGTAAAGTACTAGTAACATTAAATTCCCGATGTTACGAGTACTTTGTATACGCGATAAAATCCATAAAACATAGAAGAATTTCAAGTCTGTATGGTTAAAGCAAGTACCAAATACCGATACTGTAAGCTAAATGTATAATACGGTATTCACTTATGAAATCAGGACATTAAACATCTTACATATTTAATAGTATTTTTTTACCCGCGGCTTCGCTCGCGTTGGCTTCAATTTAGAAATATCATTAATACTACGAGTACTTCAATTAAAGTTAAAATTTCATAAATGTAGTTGTATTCACGATGAACATGTGACAGGGGCTACAATCATGAACGTGAGTAGAAATATGGAGAACATGGGCAGCAGCGTCTTTCTAATTACAGCTCAAAATAATAAAAATATTCAGTTGGCAACCCGTCTGCCAATCGTGGCAACAACGGTTAATATCCAACTTATTTCGTAATCTGTGGAGGTAATCGAAATGATGAACGGGAGTTGAAATAAGTTAGCAATGTAGAGGCAGCGAAATAGAAACCAATACCTCATTTCGTCTCGTGGGTGTCGTAAGAGGCGACAGAAGAGAAACTGAAACGGGAGATAAATGGCAGCATCTTCCTGATAACAGTGCAGAGTAATAAAAAGTATATTAGTAGGATATTTGACAATCAATGGGAGAAGCATATGATCAACAGTGGATAGGCCTATTAAAAGTAAAAAAGTAGCAGCCATGCATTCCACTACTGGTGACAGGCCGCAGCGAGTTTTAGGACAAAAAAGAGTTGATTGAGTTGACTCCAATGCGGGTTGACCGACATCACATAAGTATAACTAAAAATGATTTCCGAAATAATTTTGTTTAACTTCTCGAATATGTCGATTTTCTCGCGATATTTTGCTTCACCACCGAGAACGTGGTAAATCGATTTCAAATTGCAATTAAAACATGATTGATTTCGGTGCGGATCGAATTTGAGTTGCTTACGTACTATGAAATTGACTTTTGGGTCGGTTCGATTACCGGATAACTTTCAAGATTCTATCAATGTAGTTTTACTCATAGTAAAATTAAAATAAACATGCGTCTATCTTGTAATTAGTCAATTAAACTATTCCATCATTTAGATATGAAAATCTTACCATCTTTTAGTTATACTTAATTTTCAACTACTTACATCGGACTTGATACAAAAAGAAGTTGGTAAAATATTGCTATGCTAATAAACACTCAACATATTCAACTAAAGACATTTTGTCTAAATCACAGTTTTGTGTACACTGTTCTGTACACTTAACGATTTTGTTAAAAGTGACAATAACGATAAGTCATCCCGATCACCGGTTTGGGTATTTTAAGTCCGACAATTTTTGATGCTGGAAGAATAAGTATTCAATAGAATTCTCATTAATTTCATCAATTGCTTATTATTAGTTTATTTAGCAGTAAGTAGATGGCGGCATTATGAAATTAAAACAATGAAAATAAAAACTGTACCCTCTAGTACTCAGCGACAATAAGTTGAAGTGCGACTGGGGTGGCCCAATCACACAACAAATCCACCAACATTTATATAATACATAAATTAGGCACAAAGTGATGTAGATTCTATTAAAAATTCTGCATCTGTCAAAAATATGCTATCAGTGTTGCTAGCGGTGTGTAATGAAATTATTTTACGATATAACAATATGAAGAAATAGCAATATTGTGTTTAGTTGTTAATATCGCAAATTGTGTTTAGTTGTTAATGGTCAAGCTATATCATGATATAGTCAAAAAACAATGTTTAATTTAATTAAATGCCACCATTTCGTTCCATAATTAACTACTTTATGATATTATTAATTCTTTATTTTTAGATTAATAATGTATAGTGAGAGTTTTATCAGTTTATTTATAGATAATCAAAACTTTTTTTTAGATTAGAACTTAAACTTAGAAATATCTCACATTTTATGATTTTCGATAAATGTCAATATTATCTACTATTTAAGTATGTAGTAATTAGTTACCTTAAACTTTATTTATTCCTACTAAAATGAAATAACGAAAGAACTGAAAAATGAACGTTAGAATTTTTAAATAATTATGAATTAAATTATTAAAACATATAAATGTAAGTCATATATTTTATTTTATTTATTAAAAACTGGAGGTAAAATGTTACTACTTTTTTAATTTCTTGTTAGATGGCACCTGTTTTGATAAAGAGAAACTTAGATTGTCAGCGTAGTTAAAATTATTACGTAACGGTTAAAACTAGTAACTAATTTTAGGCTTTATTTATAAATACGTTATTTATTTTTAAAAAACATCAATAATCTATAAAATAAAATAGAAATTAACATCTTGAAGAAAGAAAATACTTAACCCTCCTTTTCTAAAATTCTGTAATCGGATAAAAAGTAGCCTATAATTTGCCCCGAGTTCCTACATACCTACACACAAAATTTCATGAAAATCTGTCCAGTAGTTTTTGCGTGAATCGGGAATACACAGACAGACAGACATAAATTCTAAAAACCACTAATTTAGCCTCAGTGACCTTTATTTAGTCCCCTGGACTTGTTTTTTCCAGAAAATATTAGAATTACAGACACGACTTTTCTTCAGGTTTATTATATGTATGTATAGATTTACTCATATTCAATTTTGTCTACTATTTTTTTAAAACATGTTATTTCTACACTAAGATTTGGACTGAAAGACTTTTTGTTTGGTTTTACAGACGTAAGCCATAAAAATACTTGTTCTTAGAATCAATCGGGAATCGAACCCGCGGCTTACGGCGCTATATCAAACATTAGCCCCTGCGCTACCAAGCCTAGAAAATAGCAAATTATATACAATTATCAATTTTGTAAAATTTAATGTTACCAAAACTTGTCTCCAAAATGATTTATTTATAACACACCTATTATTTAAATGTATTCAATGATTCGAATACATAATTTATAACAGAAGTTTACGTGGAAAATTTCTGAGCGACATTTCAGATTAATCGGAACAAAAAAATACGGCACAAATATCGTAAAGAAATAGGATATTAATTCAAATGATGTTGTTTTGATGTTATAGATGGGTGGAATTTACGATTAGATCTGTTTCTTGAATAACTGATCAGCTTTCTTGGCCTTGTGATGCCGGAGTAAGAAAACACACCGCCCCTTTTCATCCCATGAGTATCGTAAGAGGCGACAACGGGAATTTCTATCGAGTCATAAGGCTCAGATATAATATGGTGGTATAACCACTTAGATATGTTGCAGTCAAAACTCATAACCGGTCAAAACCACTTTAGACTGTAAAAAATCAGGCACAAATAGTTTTGACCGGTGCCCTTAGTCAAAAACAGTTTTCACTGATTTTCGTAGTCAAAAGTTGTTTTAACCAACGTTCTTAGTCAAACATGACGATGAATGCAAGTCCTCCTTATAACAGGGGAGACCCATTCCTAGCAAAAAGAAGAGGATTAGTGTTTCATCACTAGAATGAAATATCAACCTACAAACATCGCCCTGATGGGTTTAGACTTCTTACGTTTATTTATAGGCATACAGGAATATAGTAGGCCGGAATATTATAGGATTATCTGAGGTCGAAAGAGAGGGGGAAGACATGGTAATCCTTGTATCCAAGAACTTGCTCTATCACCGGGAGGGCGACCATCTGTCCCGAGGAGGTGTCGGATGTATTGTCCACAAGTCTCTCCTTAACAACGTTGTAAAGATTGAGAGTGTGTCGAGGAGACATCTTCTCGTCAAGTATACCTCAAAACCTAAAAAGGAGACTGTACAACCAGTGCGTGTTGCCAGTGATGACCTATGGAACTGAGACGTGGTCCTTCACTGCTGGCCGGATGAGAAAGCTCAACGTCACTCGGCGAGCTATGGAGAGGGCTATGCTCGGAGTTTCAAGAGTGAATAGGCTATTGTCATGCTAAGTCAATGCGCCTTACCATCTTCATCTACTTACCATCAGGTGTGGTAGTTGTCAAGCACTAGAGAATAATAGTAAAAAAATCACATTTTGGCTTTAACACCGCCTCATAAAATGCTGTACAAATACACCATAAAATTTGTCAATATAATTTTATTCAACGTTGCTTTTCTTTTAATATACCTACGTAAAAGTGGTAAATAGAGTATTTATATCTTAATTTATTTTTATGTAGTTGTATATTTTAATTGTACATTGTTAAAAAGAAAATCGGACAACTGTGTTGAGAAACTAGTGAAAGTAAGGAATGGTAAGCACATACCGTTCGAAACTCTTGATTATGTTATATAGAAAGTAGTACGTTATCCGAACGCTACATTTACGTAAAATTTATTTCGTACTAATTTCATTATTTTTATAATGAACTTTGTGATATCAATCATATAACAAAGTTACTACAATTAATTAATGCAAAAATGTTAATATTATCGCTTGACCTTATTAGTTAATTGAACTATTTAATTCATAACATAATGAAGTAAGTAAGTAACTAACAACTAGTGGAAAAATAACGCAACTACTAATATATAGTTTATATAAATCGTTAATGAATTTCACGTTTCTAAAATAAATACAATAAATTGTTTATGCAACTAGTTATGCTGACGCGATAAGATCAGAGGCAGGCGAGTATACAGTGTCAGAGACAAAGGGACAAAACATTAGCCGGGAAATTCAACCATTTGTGTTTCTGCATAAATTATGTTTTCAACAACAAATTAAAAATATAAACTAATTAGAACTATCAATTGTATTAAGTAACAGCCGTCCTTTTCCTGAGATAACATTCTTATTAATTTTCGGGCCGATATGAAAATGGCGAAAACGTTACGCTAAATTAACTGAGATTTTTTTCTTGTATACTACTAGTGTAAAATACAAACTGATTTTTGTACACTGTCACCACTCGGTGGCGGTTTTTTAAAAACAATCTGTGTCTACTGATCCGCAGCCGACAGATCGCACGCGTCGGCCCGTCAGAAATGTCGACACAATGTCTCCGATGAGCAACTATTCCGATGTTTGTTTGTGTGCTGACTGCTGATGTCATACCGCCCACTGATCGGTAATGCGTATAACGTCATTAGCACGCAACGGAAAGCTGCTCTTCTGCGAAATTTTGGCGGCATTACCGACAGGCCGTCGAATGAGGTCCGCCCGCTATGAATCAGTGGACGCACTTGTTTTTATAGCTCACTATCACTATACAAAAAAATCTAAAACCAGTTCAAGTTCAGTTCAATCAGAACAAAACGAGCCTGTGGACGCGTACAGGCTTTATGAGTTATGCAATGAATGCAAAATCGTTTGAAAGTCTTTATACAAGATCACACTAAATAACGAATAGTTAATTAGTGTGATCTTGTAAATACTTAAAAAGAACTAATTGCTGACATTCCAATAAACACTTCATCTATAAGTAGTCCAATTTAAAGTATTAGTATTTCATTATACAGGGTTATTTTACAATAACCGGACAAATTTGCAGAAAAGTTTCAGAATAAGTAATATTATAGGCAAACGGTGAAGAAAAATTAATTAAAAAAATCTCAAGCACGCACATATTCGTAAAGGTTGATCGGTAGGCAAAAACGTTGTGAATTGAATCGCACACACATGAGCGCGCGTACGCATTTGTTACCCATAAATCACATTAAATTTGGGATACTTTCAAATAAAAGTAGAAGCCTTATTTACTCGTATTTTCAAAAACTTCAATCACGGTATATCATTATTAATATATTCGAAGTTAAGTTTAAAATTTGGCTACTCTTTGAAAAATAACCCTGTGAAAAAGAACTTGAATCTTCTACAGTATGCATGTATGTATGCCATCATATATTATATAAATAATACATTGTTTCTTACGAAAATTCCGTAACGATATGTTTTAAATATTATGTAGGTGGTAAATATTTTTACGTGGTAGGACCACGCTGCAGCTGTGTTAGTAATATAGTTGTAAGAATAATGGGTCGGCTCGACAGCGGATGGACAACGCTCTCACAGAATACCAGCGTAAAATAGCAGCTGAACGCCGCTGTGTTTCATATGGTGAGTGTAGAGGACCGGATACCCTTTTTACTCGAAACGAGGCATTTCATCTTAGCCCTCACAGGTGACAACGCATCTGCATTTTGATTCGTAATCGAGGATAGATGTACATGTCTATGGGACACAACAACCACTTACCATTAAGCGACTGTGTACTCGATTGTCACCCTTATTACGTAGTACTATTATTTATTTTGTGCCCTTATCCTATAAAAATAATGTAGATAAAACACCTTAAGTACCTCTCTCTCTATGTACTCACCATCTCTATTAATTTCGTTTGTTAATTTTTTGAAACACATAAAATAATGGTAAACTTCTCTTCGCTTAGAGAATAATATTGATATTTTTCTTGTTTCAGTATGTATTCGAAAACGGCACTCACGATGAAAATCTTCTGCCTCGCGACAAGTTCCTCGAGGTCGGCGCGAGAATGGAGGCTCGGAGAGATTACTTGAGAAGCGAGTGCTCTAGATTAGGTTTGGATAGCTCCAGTCACAAAGCTTACGCTTGGGAATACCTCATCAATAGGCAGTATCATGTTATTTGGTAAGTACTAAATTTCAACAACTTCTTTATATAATTATGATGACGATGTTTCTCATGTCCCCTCAGCTGATTTCTGCAACGGCGACACCTTATAAATAGCCTCAGATGATATGAATCAGGACTATATAGGCCTAAGACCGATAATCCTGTAAAAACCAACTGGCTGACTGACATCACTAATATCAGGTAAAACTAGATGAATAAAAAATAAAAGCCGACTTCAAAGAATTACAAAGAATAGAATAATTTCTGCATAACAACTTGAGAAGTCAGTGCTTAAAACATAGTGTATAGAAGTATTAAAGCTTTTGAATCTATTATCTATTATCTATTATTCTCTTATTATCCTCATTATTTTTAGTTTTTTTTTTTTTAGTTCTTTGTTGGCTTTTAATTTTTATTAAAAGTCTAATTTTTTGATCCTTTTCAGTGAACCACTGGATATCAAAAGCTCGAATGTCGTCTATATAGCCACATTAAAAAATTTATCCCCTATGTTTCCACCCTTAGGTGTAGATCTTTTCTCCGAATTTATATGAAACCATCCCTGCAATATAACCTTTGTAATAAAAACGACCGCTCCGTAGCGCAGTGGCTTAGCAATGGAATTGCAGCGCTAAGGGCCGCGGGTTCGAATCCCGCACGGAACAAGTACTTATTTGTATGGCCTACAAATAATTGTTCCGGGTCTGGATGTATGTCCTTGCGCAATTTATGTTTGTAAACTACCCCCACGATACATTAGAATATCCTAGTGTGGAGGTTACGTTTTTTTATAAATAAAAATAAAAATGAAAAAATGACAGGTTCGAGTAAAATACATACAAAAAAAACATACACTCGAATTGAGATCCTCTTCCTCTTTTGAAGTCGATTAAAAATAGGACTGCATAGGACATAATATTAAAGATTATAGGTAGTACAACAACTGTACATGCAGACACTCGCCCTAGTTCTAGTACTAGTGTTCTGTGGTTCTAGACGTATTCGATAACTATGGTGAGGGTTAAGACTAGACCCGAAAATCAACGGTTTGTGTTTTTGTACATTTTATAAAATTTATTTTATATTTTTTTTTATAGAATAAGGGTGACAAACGAGCACACAGTCCACCTGATGGTAAGTGGTTGCTGCGGCCCATAGACATCTACATCTATCCTCTATTACAAATCAAAATGTAGATGCGTTGTCACCCGTGAGGACTAAGATGGAATGCCTCATTTCCAGTAAAAAGGGCCTCCGGCCACCTGCACTCACCAAGCGAAACGCAGAGGTAAATCTCTACTTCACGCTGGTTTTCTGTGAGGTCGTGGTACTACCCCGGTTCGAGCCGGCCCATCCGCGCGACAGCAAAAGCTGCCGCGTGGCTCTACCACTGTTAATGCGGTATATTAGCAGGTCTTTTAACTACAATACCCGCACGTAAATATTATTAATATATTCGAAGTTAAGTTCTAGTCTGGTATACTAACCTTACTATAGATTTAAACATCACTGGCATAACGGCAACTTTTTTATCTTAATATCAACCTTATTATCAACTTACAAAACTAACAATGGAATATTACCATTGTATCAAGATAGTAGCTCTAGTTCCTAAAAAAATGTGCAAACACATTCTTTTATATAGTTACTAGCTGTTCCTCGCGATTTCGCCCGCGTAAAATTATTTTGCGCGGAACCCTAAAATAAAAGTAGCCCAAGTTACTCCTTATAACATCAGCTATCTGCCAGTGAAAGTCTCATCCAAATCGGTTTACAGGTTTTTGTGTGATGCGTGTTCAGTGTTTCTTTCTGACTTACTTAACATTTATGGTTATAATTTAGTCAATTTACACAATATCTTTATTAGTTATAACTTATGTGTTATTTTGATGTATGAGCTATATAATTGTAAAGTTTCATTAAAATCCATTCTGTATTTTTTGCGTGAAAGAGTAACAAACATCCATACATCCTCACAAACTTCACGTTTATAATATTAGTAGGATTCTATATACTAACAACAACAACAGGGTAACAAACGAGCACACATTCCACCTGATGGTACTGTCATAGACATCTATATTTATATTCTATTATGGATCAAAATGCAGATGCGCTGTCACCCTTGAGCTCTAAGATGGAATGCCTCGTTTCCAGTAAAAAGGGTATCCGGTTCTCTACACTCACCATACGAAACACAGCAGCATAAAGCTGCTATTTTACGCTATTATTCTGTGAGAGCGTGGCCCTTCCCTTATCAAGTCGACCCATTCGTGCTGCAATCATTGGTACTGCGATCTCAAATCGTCTCCTAAATCTATGGTAGAGACTTAGTTTAGCACTGCTTACGCTGATGTGATGGTATGAGCATAGTGATCTGATAGCATTCACAATCGTCTCGAAAAGGGAAATCGACTCAGATTCGATAACTTCTCGCACGGAAA